>WEIT01022000.1:387715-421342 GCA_013389985.1 Dryoscopus gambensis
TTTTTTAACCTTACAATCAAGATGACCAGGAGCTTTGTGTATTTCCTTAACAAAAGCTGAATTTCTTACAAGAAATCAGGCTCTAGAAAAGCATCACAGCAAATTGCAACAAATATGAAAGAAACCCCATGGCCTGGCAACACTACAATATATACAGGAATTGCTGGATGCAAGAAAGTAGAACTTTGGAAAACACATATATTCAGAAATACTGTGCTTTAGAACCAACTTTAATGAAAAGCCAAATAGTTGTGAGCAAACCTCTTGAATACCATCCTTTTCAGCTTTCGTCCTCAGCCCATAAAAATCTATCCTGAACCTCCGCATAATTAATTTTTCCTATCAGGTATTTGTCCTGTTCACAAGAAAGAAATGACAAAATGCACGAGAAGAGTAACCCAAGTCCTGGCTGTGCCTTGCTTGCCCAAAGCAGCGTGAGTCAACAGGCAGCAGTCACTTCTGAGAAGGTTCTTGTTGGCACTCGTGACTCTGATTCCCATTTTCATGAGAATCAGCTACACCGAACCCATTCTTCCTCTTAACATCACATGGCCTTTGCCAAACTTCACCACTGGTATCAACAGCTACAAATATTCTGAAGTGAGGCATCTGCTAGTGCTGAGTTTGAGTTCCCACAACGACCACTACACTCCTACCTCCAGCCTCAGAGATGATTAAGAAAAAAGTGTCAAGGAAACAAGGAAACTGCCTTAAAAGAAAGAAAGATGTCTCTATGCCCAGGAGCAGAGGTTTACAGTTACCATCTCCATGGGTAATTAGAAGGTGCATCTCTAAATACTCTGATGAAACTGCACGTTTTTGTGCAGCATTAAAAAGAATGTTGCAGTTCCCGTTTTGATGACCAGGCTGCCTATTTTGCATCCACACTCTTGCAACCCAGCTGCAGGAGTGCAACAAATTGAGCCACCAGGTAGAATCTTCAAAAAAGATGTCTTTTTTATCACAGAATGGTTTGGGTTGGAAGGGAGCTTTAAAGGTCATCTGGTGCAACCTTTCTTCATTGGTTGCCTTATGAAGCTGTAAAAACCAGGGACATGATGACATTGGCCTCAGTGGGGACAAGCTGGGCAGGATTAGAGGTTTTTAGGGCAGGATTAGAGGTTTTTAAGGCAGGAAAGTCTACCCAAGCTGCAGATGATATCTTGGGCTCAGGAAGTCCCGGTGGTGCAGCTTGCAGCAGGACATGGCTGCAAAAATGCTTCCTTTTGGGCTTTCCTAGAGATCTGCTGCATCTGAGCACATCCATTTGCACCAGCAACACAACCACACAGCTTATGAAATGCAGCATTTGCAAGCTGGAGGCTGACAACATAAATACCAGCTGTTTGCTGAACACCCTGCCCTCCCAGCCACCTTCCCCGCTGCTCACAGCTGCTGCCTCCCTGTTTATGGGGGTCGAAATTCTACGTAAAAGCGCCAAATCGGAGACTTAAAAAGGCCTTTTCAGCGGGAACACGTCTCCTTTCTAACCCTCTCCCTGATGTGGGCTGGGAAGACCAATGCAAAGCAGGGAAATAGAAACAATAAAATATGTTAATCGCTCTTTTGCTTACCAGAGAGCGGAGCTGGGCCCCAAGGGGAAGTGACATTTTCAGTTTTATCTCAGTGGCACTACTCCCTTCAGCGCTGAAAAAAATCAGTGCTAGAAACTTCTTTTTCTTTGCAGATATCTGAATATTCAATATGCCATTTAAATTGGCTCCAAATCTGTTCCCATAGCCACCCCCGAGGAGGCTGGAGGATAAACCACCCAGCTGATATCTCACACCAGGTTGTTTTGTCTAAGCCCAAAGTTTCTTTGTCTTGGGAAATTAAAACAACCCTTCTTGCTTCAAGTGACTTTCACTTTTTCAAGGGAATTTCATGCACAAGGACAATTCTGCAGCACTCCTGTTGTACATAATGACCCAGAGACCAATCTGCTTAACCACAAGAAAACCCTGTCTTCCCCCAGAATTTGGGAGGACTGGCTTTTCATTCTGTTTTGATGGTGAGTGCAGCATCACAAGTGGAGAAAGACTGGCATTTGTAGTCTGAGAGGGATTTTAATAGAAGTAAACATTCATTTTAAGGAGAAAGAAAAGAGACTCTGAGGGAAAATAAACTTTCTGGGCTTAAAGAACTCAAAGAAAGACAAAGAAAGGGCTTTTGAAATCTGCAGGGTGTCTGTGTCCCTCACCCTACCCGCAAAAGATATCCATGTCTCCCTCCTTTTTTTCCCCCTCTCCCCCCAGCCAAGTTAACATGACCCCAAACATAATTTGGATGTTTATACAGGGCATAATTCACACCATGTTCCCAAGGGCAGCAGGAATAGGACTGAGCCCAGCTGGACACCTGCTGTCCAGGGCTGGGTTCAGCAGGGTTTCCAGCCACAGGCACACGAGCTCAGGACACCCAAGCAACTAGTGACGGGAGGAGATGTCCTTGGGTTACAGCAGAGGAGGTTTGGTTTGGCTATTAAGGAAAAATTCTCCATGGAAAGAGTTGTCAAACCCTGGAACAGGCTGCCTGGGGCAGTGATGGAGTCCCCAGTGGCACCTGGGGACATGGGTAACCGGTGGGCCTGGCAGTGTTTTGGGGAATGGTTGGACTCGATGAGCTTAGAGGGCTTTTCCAACCTAAAGGATTCCATGGCAGTATCGATGACACTCCCAGATCCCCAGCCACACTGCTGCAGAACGTGCCTCCAAGTTCCCAGAGCACATCCCAGCCCAGCCAGGAAAGAGAAATCCCTTTTGGCTCAGACCCTGGATTATTTCAAGTGGGGTGAGGGACCACCAGGCTCAAATCCACCTTGCCCAGGTTCAAGCTTTGTCCTCTGTCCTCAGCTCTGTCCTCAGCCAGTGCCTCCTGTAGGAACAGCTCTCATTTGTATAAATAATTGAGTATAGCTTGAAGAAGAGACTGCAGATCAGAGCTCTTTGATATTTCAGATGAGTGGTCTCTCCATTAGAATATTAAATGTACTCTAATGTACATTTGCCCTGTTTAGAAAAAAGCCATGTCTTGCCCTGTTTTCATTAAAAAATGCCCATTACTTCCTCCCCTTAGTTCCACATCCCAAAATGAGGAGAGTCATTCCAGCCTCATGGACTCCAAGAAGTATTGCACCAACTTCCTCAGCTGAGCTCACCTCCTACGGAGAGCCTTTCATCCTGGATAAATGGGAAGTCAATCTCCATTATTATGAATTGTGAATATCCATTATCTAAATTTTGATATTGAGGAAAAAAAAAAGTACTGAGTTATTTCTTGTCTGACTGCCTTGGCGTTTCTAATCTAAAATGTTTCTGGACCTTTTGGCTATTTTTGTCTTGTATTGAACAGGGAAGTTACCGTACTTTTACATTATGAATACTTTGGCATTGTTTATCTGAAAACTCTTTCAGAATTGGAAATTTATTGCACTGGATGATGAGGAACCAATTCAGAGAATCATATTTGGCACAAATAGCATCCCAGAGGTGATGAAAATGGACTGTATACTCAGGGAAAGGCCTGTGTACAGTGAGTGGACAGAGATGTCCATCACACATCGGTTGTGTTGCACTTGGTCAAACGACCATCTGGAAGTGCGACCCTGTGGCTTTGTGTGGGCCACCGTGTCCTCCTGCAGGACACCTGCGCAAGGCACGTGGCTGATTCAGAGCCTGAAGTTTGAAGAAACATTTTTAAGAAAAGGTTTGAGCTCAAAGTGATTAAAAACAATAAATAGTTGCTGTGTTTCTGTTGGCATGCAACTCGCACTGTGCTGGGGGTGAGGGAGATTAGCAGTCCAGCAGCGATTCTCCATTCCCTCTCATCTTTGATCCCAGCCCTAACGCATTTCTGGGGGCTGTGCTTTGGGCAAATGAACGGGTTTGGCCCCGGTACAAGGATAGATTCAGCCTCCCAATGCAGCCTCCGAACTGTGCGCAGCTAAGGTTCATGTTTGGATGTCATCCACTTTAGAAGTAAGAGCCACCCACGGAGATTTGATCTAATTTTAAACTTTCCAGGAGTGTTGGGAGGATTTGACAGGGATTCTCAGTTGGGGGCTGAAGTAGGTGGATAGAATACACAGATGAGATCCATAGCCAGATAAATAGGATTCTAGCATCATGACATAAACACATGTGCTCCTCAGCAATTAAATATTCACTGGGGCTCTCTGTGTCTGTCTGATCACTGAGGCAATCATTGAAACACTCTGAGAAACCAGAGGTGGTGAAGCAGAGTAAAGTAGAGATGCCTGGTTATCATGGCTCAAAATTACCTGAAGCATTCCCAGACAGCCAAGGAAAAGCTGGAAGTGCCCACTGGAAAGAGGCTTGTGGTAGGACCATGGGATGAAGGCTGCGTGGAGAAAGACTTGTTGCTTTTGACTTCCTGCAGGTTGCTCATAAACAGAACTTAGCATTCCTGTTTATGTATCTACTCCTTGTGTATGCTTCAAACCCATTACTCATCACAAGTTAAATTTTTGGCAGGAAAAAAGGAGCACCCTGACTCCTTCTAGGTTGTCAAAAATCCCTTCCTCAGGTTGAAGGTGACTTCAGTATAATTGCCTGTAAAATTCTCAGTGCTCAGAGACCCTCTGGGTGACTCCACTACACACCAAAAAGAGTCTCTGTCCCAAACAATTTACATCCTGAATACAGGAAAAGGAAAGCAGACAGATTGGGAGTGCCAAAAAAAGTGAAGATGCACCTCTAGAGACAGCAATGGAGAGCAATCCACATCAGCCAACTGCTAAACTCCCCTTGGCAAAGGTTTCTGCTCAGCAGCTGTATCTGAAACGTTTCTATCAATCCAAATTATTCTCTCCCCTTCCTCTCATGCAATCATTGTGACTTTATCTCTCTTTTTCCTCGGTTTTGCTGAGTTTTGTCTGTTGTTTTGTGCTTAGCATTTTGATTACTTCCTTTTATCTCCATAGCCCATATTTCTGGGTTTTTTCCCGAGACTTTGAGAACTTAAGTTATAACAGTTTAAATTACAGAGATGTCCAGACAGAAAATGGGGATCTCCCAGGATTTTCTCCTCAGAGTCTGTTGTGATCTGAGTCCCCAGCACAGGTTCTTGATAACAAACTTTTTAGGGGGATGCTGTTAGATATTTGCAGAGCCTGGGTCAGCATAGCAAGTCGTTTAGCTCACTTTTAAGTAATCCTAGGCTGGTTTGGGTTGGAAGGGATTTTAAGGATCATCTCATTTCATCGCTTGCCATGGGCAGGGACACCTTCCACCATCCCAGGCTGCTCCAAGCCCCATCCAGCCTGGCCTTGGGCACTGCCAGGGATCCAGGGGCAGCCACAGCTGCTCTGGGCAACCTATGCCAGGGCCTCAGCACCCTCACAGCCAAGAACTCCTTTCCAGTATCCCATATACGCCTCCTGTCTTCCAGTTTAAAGCCATTCCCCCTTGTCCTGTCACAACAAGCCCTGCTAAAAAATTTGTCTTTGCAAGAGACAGACCCCTGCTCGTGACACACGGGCAATGGCAGAAACCTCTCCCTCTCTCACTGGTGCCATAGCACTGTGTCTCGGGGTCCTCTCTGGCAGCTCCCAGCCCCACAGAAAGTGAGACACAGACCCTACAGAGGAACTGTTTTGTTTGATGGGCTTAGCAGAGAGGCTGCCAGGTGGAACCCAGCCAAGAGGCAGCAGACCGTGACGGACAGGCCCACACCACTTAGACAGCAGCAGTACCCAGGGGAAGGACTGGACCAAGGAAAAACCCCCTCACACACACATACACACACGTACACATCCACACTCGCACACGGGCCCAGCGCAGCCGGAGGTCAGAGTCCAATTAGGTACTTTATTACTCATTGAGGCCTTGTCTGATTTTCAGGCCTGGGAGAATGGCGGTGTGCGCACGTGAACGCGGGGCTGTGCCGGCACCAACGGCAATTTGCATTTGAAGCGAGTCACTGATCCCATTCCCAGGGGCTTTACTTGATGCATGGCTTAGCAGAGGGGCAGTTCGGTTTTATTTACAGCCGGGACTTGGCACACGCTGGCAGCTCCACATTCACCAGCAGCTCTGGGCCTCACGAGCCACTCCTCATTTCCAGACACCACATAGAAAGCTGGTCTGCACCAACTTTCCCTTAGGACTTCCCAGCCCTAGAACCTCATCATCCCTTCTATACCTCACACTCTGGAAAGCTGAAGACTTTCCTGACAAGTTCTGCCACTCTGGGCAGAAGAAGTCCCAGAATGGTTTGGCTTGGGAGGGACCTTAAACTTCATCCCATTCCACCTCCTGCCATAGGCAGGGACACCTTCTGCTACCCCAGGTTGCTCCAAGCCCCATCCAAACTGTCCTTAAACATGCCTAGGAATGGAGAATACCACCAGCCTCAGCCAGTGGGATCTGAGGAGAGAGAAAATTATAGAACAGATCAATCAAACAGTCCCAGGAGATGCAGCTCAGAGCTTACCATTAAAAAGAGGTTGATTAAAGACAAGAGTGGAAGTTGAATGTGGTCAATGCATGAAAAAACCTCAGCATTAGCAGTAAATATAAGAAGCGAGGGAGTGAGAGGGCTTAAAAAGAAAGGTTTATTGGCTTCCTAAATATGTTTATGCTGAGTCAGATCTGTGCTCTGTCCAGTCTCCCATGTGATGGAAATAAGTCAAGTGTGGCCAAAGAGTTGAGAAGGTCAGTTCAGCAAGGTGAATACTCGATACCTGGAAATACAAAGCCACTGTTTTAGATGACTGAAATACCTGAAATCAGAGAGAGATACCAGGGAAAAAACAATCATCGATCCATCAGATGCCCAGGCACATGGAAGAGTGGCCACTGATACCAAATTCCACTGCAGCGGAAGTTATTTAGATACCAAAGTAAGGACCTAAGTCATAAAGGGAATAAAAAAATACCAAGGGGAGCATAAAATCTGGCTCCGAGGATCAAAACTGAAGTTGCTTTCCCTTAGAGGACTAAACAGGACCTACACTTTCTAAAATCCATTGCAACTTGCAGTACTTGGCCAGCTGAAAATTTAGAAATCCAGGGCAGGCTGTCACAGGAGGAAAGGCTTCTCCTCCCAAATCTAAAACCATGTGCAAATACAGAGGCAGAAACCTGATACACTCAGTCCTGGAGCCTGGCCAGCAGCACAGGCTCCAGGATTGAGCACATCTCCCTGATGCAAAGAGACCAGTCTCCTGAGTTTAAAAAAATTATAAAGTACTCTGTTTGCTTGCGGAATTTCTACCTGGAACACTAATTTGGAATATTATCAGTTACACATGTTTGAGGGAGTCTGGTTGTTTAACAGCCATCTGTTCTTTCTGGCACAGAGACAGAGGTTTCCCACATCTAGCTGCCACTTTCAGGACAGCACTGCTTGGGACAAGATCTCAAGCGCCATAACCCTGCACTAGCCCAAACCCTGGCAAAAGCAATACACTTCTCATATGGTGGAGAACCTGATTCTGCAACTGGAACAGCCCTAAAAAGGCCTGCTTAGATTTATCCAACTGCTTAAATGCACAATGGGCTTTTTCTAAGTCTGACCTTATTGTATATCCTCAGTGTCTGAAAAATGCTGCCTGAACACACCCCAGAGTGACTGTGTCATAAAGGCTGGGTCAGCATCCAGGAGCCTGGGTGCTCCAAATGTCATGAGCCTGCAAAACTGGGCAGGAGAACAGCCTCTCTTCCCGTAAAACTGATGCTTTCCAGTTTTCCTTGGAATGGGCCCATAATGCAAAATATTGTTTCTGTACAGTTTCAGGTGTTTGGTAAACACTGACTGCGACATCCACATCTCCATCTATTAATGTAATTATTGTCTGGCGTGTGTGTGTACTACCATTAGGACAAGGGGGAGTGGCTTCCCACTGCCAGAGGGCAGGGTTGGATGGGATTTTGAGAAGGGAGTTCTTATCTGTGAGGGTGCTGGGGCCCCATCCCTGGAAGTGTCCAAGGCCGGGTTGGACGGGACTTGGAGTAACCTGGGATAGTGGAAGGTGTCCCTGTACATGGCAGGGGGTGGAATGAGGTGGTCTTTAAAGGTCCCTTCCAACCCAAACTATTCTATAATTTCATTCACCTTCTCTGCCCTATCACAGTCCTTATAATGAGAAAAAGGTGTTTGAAGTTTTAGTGAATGCCACAGTGAATGTTTTGGAAGTGGAATTTCTTGATTCATATAGGCAGAGAAAGAAACTGGGATAGGGAAGGTGACAGTGTTGGGTTGTGAGTTAATTTTTTTGATCATTTGGGGTTTTTTAAGGTTAAGAATCCCTAGGTGTGCCTAACTTCTGTAGGATCAGCTGAGGGAGCTGGGGTTGTTTAGTCTCAAGAAAAGGAGGCTCAGGGGGGACCTCATTGCTCTCCACAACTCCCTGACAGGAGGATGCAGTGAGGTGGGGGCTGGTCTCTTACTGTGGCTGAAGTGAGAGGACCAGAGGAAATGGCCTTTCTGAGGCTGAGACGGGGTAATGGCCTAAGCTGAGACAGGGGAGATTCAGACTAGATATTAGAAAATATTTTTTCATTGTTAGAGTGGTAGGGCATTGGATCAGTTTGCCCACAGGACTGGCGGAGTGACCATCCCTGAAAGGTGTTCAGGAGGAGTCAGGATCTGGCACTGGGAGATGTGGTTTAGGGGTTACAGGGGCAGTGCTGTGTGGACAGCTGGGCTTAATGATCTTAAAGAGTCTTCTGGCTTTGATGATTCTATGATTCTATTTTGTCTTAAAAACCACATAGGTCTGGGGAAAGAAATGTGGCAAAGGCGTTCTTCCTCGTACCCACCAGTGAACACACTGGGATATCTCCAAAAGGAACACAAACCCTCCAGGTGAGAGCAGGCGTTGGCAGACGTTCAACCTCTGCAGACCCCAAAGGATCAGCCCCTGGAGGCCTGGCTGTCAGCAGGGCAGCATGAGGAATCAGGTGCCTCACACATAGGGTTCATCACTCCAGCTCCACAACGAGCACTGAGTCCCACCAGGGAACTGAGCCTTCACTGACCCCGAGATTAGAGCTGGAGGGAGCTTTTCCTAATCATTTCTGAGAACTTTGGCGGTTCAGGAGTACTGTGTGTTGTATAAGTGTTACGTGGGGTTTTGGTTCGGGGACAAACCTCGAGTTCTTGAGACTGCCTGGAGGGAAGCTGTGCATCCTGGGGGAGATAATTTATCTGGAGCTTCTCTGCAGAGGTATTTAGAGGGTGCTGCAGAGAACTGGGAGCCATTGGTGGGTTTTGTGACCGGGGTGATTCACCTTGCTTCCTCTAGACCTTAATTTCCCTCCCCACACTTCTTATTGCTGGTTTATGCAGGGTGATCTCTGCCAGATCCCTGGCTCTTTATTTAGTGAGTACCTGTACACCTGAAAAGATGGGATTTTGATCTGTTTTAAGTCCTCCAAGATCTACCCTCTTTCCCATACCGATTAAATCCTCTGAAGTAAATTCTGCTCTGTTATGCAAGGCAATCTACAGCCATCTCTTTATCTTCCCTTCATGTTGAGCAGCAGGAGTAAAGAAAAACAGAGAGAAAACAAATAAGCCCTGCCAGAGCCAAATGGGCTTCATATGGAGTTAATTCTTGTTTTGTTGTTGCACACTGCAGTGATTTCTGCCCTCCTTTAATTCATCTCCTTCCCAGCCAGCACAGGCTTGCACAGATGCAGCTGAAAGTGGAACAAGGCCCATGGTCCATAAACACTTCACCCAAGATTAAAAGTACTCCATAAAAGCAGACTGTGTTGTTATCAGCTGTTTCCAGATGAGGGAAAAATGGATTATCCTTCAACTTGATCAAGAAAAATATCATATTTCATAGCCAGACGCTGGAAATCTGTTTGGAACAAACCAAAACCAGTTTGAGATACAAAGAAAAGTATGTTATCTTGTTAACTTTAGTAGCAAATAGGGTTCAGATGCTACAGTGTCTGAAGTAATTTATTCAAGATTTCTTCTCTTTTTTTACCATGTAGCATAGAGGATTTTATTAGTGAATTCCTTGTTTGGTCTTTGACTGTTCTAAAAATTGAAAACAAGGAGTTTTCCTCCCACTCCTGGTCTCCCGCCAAGGCAGAGCAGTTCATTGTCTTAGTGAAGAGCTGGTCTTACCTGCAGGTGACAAATGCTCAGCAAACAGCAGTGGGTAAAAAGTCAAGGGAAAAGTGTTGTTTTCTTGTGATGCTGAAGCAGCCGTGGTCAATGGAGCTGGGGAAGGGGCTGGAGCTCCAGGAGTGGCTGAGGGAGCTGGGAAAGGGGCTCAGGCTGGAGAAAAGGAGGCTCAGGGGGGCCCTTGTGGCTCTGCACAAGTCCCTGACAGGAGGGGGCAGCCGGGGGGGTCGGGCTCTGCTCCCAGGGAACAGGGACAGGAGGAGAGCGAACGGCCTCAGGCTGGGCCAGGGGAGGCTCAGGTTGTACATGAAGAAAAATTTCTCCATGGAAAGGTTGTCCAGCCCTGACACAGCTGCCCAGGGCAGTAGTGTAGTCCCCATCCCAGGCAGGATTTAAAACTTCGGTGAACGTGGCACTTGGGGACATGGGTCAGTGGTGGCCTTGGCAGTGCTGGGGGAATGGTTGGACTCGATGATCTCAGAGGGCTTTTTCATCATAAACAATTCTGCGTGCCCATAACCAAACCATTGGGGAACTCTCTTGTGTTAAATAGCAGAGTGAGGGTTTGGTGCTACTAAACGCTGAGCTCCCTGTTGCCATATAGGAGATGTTTGCAAAAGAAACTCTGTGGATGCCTTGGAGAGAGGATGGTTTTGGTAGGTAAAGACAATATGTCAAGGTAAGACTCTGGCTTTGGGAAGTTCTCTTCATACTATGTGGAAATTGCTAAAGCTTTTGGATCTGCCCCAAACACATAGATAAGATTTTAAGTGGGGTACAATTTGGGTGAGGCAGGTGACAAATGCTCAGCAAACAGCAGTGGGTAAAAAGTCAAGGGAAAAGTGTTGTTTTCTTGTGATGCTGAAGCAGCCGTGGTCAATGGAGCTGGGGAAGGGGCTGGAGCTCCAGGAGTGGCTGAGGGAGCTGGGAAAGGGGCTCAGGCTGGAGCAAAGGAGGCTCAGGGGGGCCCTTGTGGCTCTGCACAAGTCCCTGACAGGAGGGGGCAGCCGGGGGGGTCGGGCTCTGCTCCCAGGGAACAGGGACAGGAGGAGAGCGAACGGCCTCAGGCTGGGCCAGGGGAGGCTCAGGTTGTACATGAAGAAAAATTTCTCCATGGAAAGGTTGTCCAGCCCTGACACAGCTGCCCAGGGCAGTAGTGTAGTCCCCATCCCAGGCAGGATTTAAAACTTCGGTGAACGTGGCACTTGGGGACATGGGTCAGTGGTGGCCTTGGCAGTGCTGGGGGAATGGTTGGACTCGATGATCTCAGAGGGCTTTTTCATCATAAACAATTCTGCGTGCCCATAACCAAACCATTGGGGAACTCTCTTGTGTTAAATAGCAGAGTGAGGGTTTGGTGCTACTAAACGCTGAGCTCCCTGTTGCCATATAGGAGATGTTTGCAAAAGAAACTCTGTGGATGCCTTGGAGAGAGGATGGTTTTGGTAGGTAAAGACAATATGTCAAGGTAAGACTCTGGCTTTGGGAAGTTCTCTTCATACTATGTGGAAATTGCTAAAGCTTTTGGATCTGCCCCAAACACATAGATAAGATTTTAAGTGGGGTACAATTTGGGTGAGGCGGAAAGTCTCAGTTAAATTCCTAAAAGTTGGCTATTACATCCTCTGTGTTTAAGTTTGATCTAATTGATGCTTAAAATTTCATCTTAAGCATTGAAGTTGGATCTAAAATTTTGCTCTTATAGGAGCTGGAGAGTTGACTGTGATGGTTGGCCATTTGTGAGGGTTGTTTTTTGTGTTTTCTTTTTTTTTTTAAGAGATAAAAACCTGAATGTAGAAACTGCAGAGGGGTTATCAGGTTAACTGCGCTTTTTTACTGCTGGGTGTATCAATAGGTAGATGGATACTTCAGCTCCACAGCCCACACTACACAGGATGGTGATAATTTAGACAAGGCCCGTGCATGGACTTTCCCCTTTCTACCACACCAGGGCTGAGAGCAGCCACATGTTCCAAAGCTCATCCCATGCTGTGCTTCTCTCTCTTTTTGTCCCATACACTGAGAGCCCTGGGACAGGACCCTCCTGGTGCATGACAAGCACCTGGTGGGAGGTACTCCCCACCTTGTGAGACACTTGGAAGCCAAAACACCTATTTAACAACCTGAAATCACTGATTTTCACACCAAAGGAAGGGTCAGCAGTGGTTTGAGATCTGCCTCAGTGTCCAGCTCTTCCAGGAGGTGAAAGAAAGTGATCAGTGAAGGGCTGATATACAGTCTCGGTCCTGTGCAGCAGGCAAACATAGGCTGGAGAAGAGGATTTATCTGCAGATCTGGAAATCTGGAGTGCTCCAAGACAGAAATTCCTGCATATGTAGAAACCTCCATGCAAAACCTGTGTTTCTTGTCTCTTGAGAAGGGAAAGCATCAACCACAAAGTCCATAAAATGCCGAGTTCTAGCAGGAGCCCTTGCAAATATGCTGGGGAACTGGTTTGGAGGCTCGGGTTTAGGTATGGCATGCTCTCCTCTGCTGTCCTCCACAAGGCCTTTGTGCAGAGAGTGTTATCACCTTAGACTTGTTTTCTGAGTGTTTTGAAGAATAAGGGACACGATACCAGCAAATGATGAATACAAAGGAGAGGTCATCAAGGGATGGGCAGGGGGGACACATCCTCTGCACAGCTGGGTGTGTCCTTTGGACAGTCCAGAAGAGCCCAGTCTGACCCCTTCTTCCTTGGGCACATGAATGCCTTAGAAGTACTTCAGGGCCCTGAACTGCATCAATATGGACAAGACCAGTGGTATTGTCATGGGCAGAGAAAAGCACTTTATCTATATCTGTGGTTTTACTGCACAAGCTGTTCTTTTAGAGTTTCTTCTTTTGTTTCTTTGTCCCCTCTGAACTTGTAATGTGATTAGGAAGTGGCTGAGCTGGAAATTTCCTTGCTTATTTCTCAATGCTGCTGGTGCTCCGAGGACAGTTCAGGAATGCCAACAGTCTGTGGAGAGTTGCTCTGTCCCTAGCCAGTCTGTCACTTAGTTTTGGCTTCCCTTTGCAATCTGACAGCAAATGGCCCCTCCAGTTTGATGCTCCCCGGCCTGAGCACCACCAGGCTGCCGGAGCTTGGGAAACACATCCCTGGGCTGTTACTCAAGAAGTCTGGTCATGGATGAGTGGAGCGAGTTGGTTGTAGTCCAGCAACTGGTGAGAGGCTGCCCTGCAGCTTTACAGAACTAATGAGGGGCATCATCAGCTTTCTGGTGTGCTCCCCTGAGAGTGCAAGGAACATGCTGGGGACAGGATTGTGCCCATAAAGAGGGAATTTAAAGCTAGCCCTTGGTGACCAGCATTAGGGACTGTTTATTCTGCAGATTCCAGCGAGGTGGGAGCTCTGATAATATTCTCCTACTGTTGAAAAAGGTTGCCAAAATAAGCATGCCCCTTTCTTCACCCTTGGTCAACGCTGGTCCTCGACGTTTTGCATGGAGTTGAGGGGCTGTGTCTGCCTTTCTTCTTATTCTAACCTGTGCTTGCACTCAGCTGTGTGCAGGATTGCCACATGGGTGGCTGGGGTCAATCTTGGCACATCGTAAGACATCCCTTGGGAGCTTTCATACGCTCTGCAGCTGTCCTGAGTTTTCTGTGCATCTGCAATAGGATTGTCTCAGACCCATCAGCCTTCCACTTGAAAGAAAAAACACAGGATCAAGATGGAGCCAGCATAAATGTTTGTCTTTAAATAGATTTCACCCTTGAAAACCACCTTCAGCCAGGCTGGGCAGCTGCTAACGTCCTTTCTCACACATCAGCAAGCAGCTCATGTCCAAACCTGGAGCAGTCTCACCTGTACTTGTGGACAGCAGGTGCACTGAGCACAACGAGTTGTGGGGATGCTCTTGAGGGATTTCTGGCCTCAGGACCTGGGTAGGCTTGAGGCATCCTGCAGGAACAGAGACCAGCAATCTCATTACTTGCTTCCAGAAGATTTCCAAGGGGTTTAGACAGCATTTGGTCTGTCCATGCCAGTCTATGACCTTTGGATTGTCCTTGGGTATCAGTGTTGATGACCAACCTTGGATCTACTTTCCAGTTCTGAGCTATAGCCAGAGACCCGTCTTTGTGGTCAGCCAGCAAGTAAAAATAATACAACTGTGATTGCTTCAGC
Organism: Dryoscopus gambensis; assembly: GCA_013389985.1. Lineage (NCBI taxonomy): Eukaryota > Metazoa > Chordata > Aves > Passeriformes > Malaconotidae > Dryoscopus > Dryoscopus gambensis. The sequence goes on from WEIT01022000.1 coordinate 401,952, forward strand.
ATCATCTCCAGAGACCCTGGAGAGGCAACAGGAGTCCAGTGGCCAGGAGAGGGATGCTTGGTGTGCATTTTGCAATAGGTCAGCTCTCACTGCAATGGGTGCAGAGATAATTTGCAGTGTAACAAGCCCTGGGAGTTTTTTGTTGGTTCCCATGACTTTCCCCACAACTTTCTGCTGTGGGGCAGTGCATCCGTTCACAAAATTCAAACATCTCCTAAAATCTGCAGTCTTGTGGGCCCCAACTGCTCCATCTTAACACATGGATATGGGGGGACTACAGTAGAGCTGGAGAGGGACTTTGGGCTGGGTCTGAATGGACAGGACAAAGGGGAAAGGATTCCCCCTGCCAGAGGGCAGGGCTAGATGGGATACTGGGGAGGAATTCTTCACTGTGAGGGTGGGGAGGCCCTGGCACAGGGTGCCCAGAGCAGCTGTGGCTGCCCCTGGATCCCTGGCAGTGCCCAAGGCCAGGTTGGACGGGGCTTGAGCAGCCTGGGACAGTGGAAGGTGTCCCTGCACATGGCAGGGGATAGAATAAGAGGATTTATAAGTTTTCTTCCAACCCAGGCCATTCTGGGATTCTATGATATTTTTCTCCCTGAAGGCAGGATGAAAAACTACATCAGTACATGCCCAAACCTGGACTTGGTTCTTTGCTTTGCCTCTTGAATCCAGTCTCATTAAAGCTACAGGATGGGGTGTTTTAGGCAGGGCAGGCTGGATAGGCTGGCACAAACAGCCTCCTGGCCTTTGGAGCAGCAAAATGCTGCTGAAACTGCATAAGGACGTAACTCATTTGGATTACAAAAAAAAATTTTGCTTCTTTTTAAAATAATACCTTTTTTTTTAATGGGAGTTAAAAGCTGATACAGCAAAACTGGGAGAAAACAACATAGCAGGAATTTATAAAAAAACAGCTTTTGTTTGTCAGCCAGAGTAGAACAATGTGCCTCTTTGTCTGCAGCATGGATTATGCAGGAATAAAATAATAAATAAAAGGGCTGCTGAATGGGGCTGACATCGTGTGCCTTCCGAAGGACACTGAATTACTAAGAGGAATAAATCATCCTTGGTTTACAAACAAACAGGCTTGCTGGTGTGCCCATCTCCCAAAGGGTAAATCAGCCCCAGCTCGCCTGTGGCAGTGAGCAGCTGTTCCATCCCTCTGGCCAGGTCTGCAGCTGGTGTAAAGCAGGTGCTGCAGCTGGCTTCATCCTGGCTTTAAAGAAAAATCAGGTTGATGGACTGATGAGATCCCATAGCCCCGCTGCTGTACAACCACTGCAGATCCCCACTGAGCTGGGGGAGAACGCAGTCCTTCAACCTAACTTCCCAAACTGACCACAAATTCAGGTAAGGGCTCCATATGATTGTAAGGTGACCAGCTGATGGTGGTTCAGAAGCACACGGGATGTACCTTGGGAAGGTACATCCTTCCAAGTTGTTGATATGACAGCAGAGCACAAGAACCAGCACAGCAATCCCAGCTTAACTCAGCATCCTCCCAGGAAGGGTCAATCCTGCCTTGAGTAGTGGCTACTTCTTTGGGATGCTCAAGCCAGGATCCATAAAGATGTCAGGGAGGGAGCCCTGTAAATTCCTCTGAGGTTTGGAATGTGTTGTTTGGCTCCTACAGCATCTTCCAGAAAAGGGAGGGCTGATCCTTGGCACACAGCCTGGACCTCTGATGGCCTCCACCGTGGCCGGGTGCACAATGCCTGCTGCTGTTATCACAACTCCTGGTGGGAAATTCCACACTGCCTGGAGGGCTTTTTTGCTCTGGGTTCACCAGGTGACCACCGTGGGCCAGCAGCAGCATGACCCAGCCAAGAGAGGCATCAGTGCATGTGTGTCCTCTGCCCACCTGTGCCTCTCTTGAAGCTCAGCAGAGAGGGTTTCTTTTACAAGATACAGGTGAGGGGGGGCTGACAGATGTGCTTCTCCTCCTCTGAGAGGCCCTAGGAGAGGATTCAGGTGGAGACTGAGCTCTGAGTGCCTGTGCACAGGGGCTACACCTCTTCCAGCATCCCCAGAACACAAAGGTTAAAGGCAGGGAGCAGATGGCAGCCTGGTGGGAACAGGTTATCCTCTGTCCCTGTTTACCAACAAATCATATTAAATAATTTTCCTGATCTCAGCTGCTTTGATGCATGGCTCTGGAGCTGCAGGGACACAGGGAGACTGTCAGCTTACTAAGGCAATGTCCTTGGTCATCTTACCTGGGTGTTACAGGGGCTGTCAGCTCCTGGGGTTCCTGCTCCTGGGCAGGAGAAACTCATCCTCAGGTATTTCAAAGCTTGCCCTGGATGTCCTTTTGTACCTGTCCACTGTCCAGCTAAGGATAGGGAGAATGCTCAGAGAATTCCAGGAGTTACATCCAGGGGGGTTGCACATATGTGGGGAAAGAAGACAAGCAGGAACTCAGGATTTGGAAAGAGGTGGGATGTGGGTTGCCCTCGGTCAAGCTCTGTGCTGTGGGATTGCTTCTCAGCAATTCTGGTGGTGGAGAGACCACCCAGCCCATCCAGTGTCACCCCCTGTCATGGACAGGGATACCTACCACTATCCCAGCATGCTCCAAGCCCCATCCAGCCTGGCCTTGGACACTGCCAGGGATCCAGGGGCAGCCACAGCTCCACAGCTGCTCTGGGCACCCTGTGCCAGGGCCTCCCCACCCCCACACACAGCAATTCCTTCCCAGTATCCCACCAATATCTGCCCTCTGGCAGAGCCCTTGTCCCAAGTCCCTCTGCAGCTCTCCTGGAGCCCCTTGAGGCCCTGCCAGGGGCTCTGAGGTGTCCCTGGAGCCTTCTCTTGTGCAGGGGAGCACCCGCAGCTGTCCCAGGCTGGCTGCAGAGCAGAGGGGCTCCAGCCCTGGGAGCAGCTCCGTGGCCTCCTCTGGCCTGGCTGCAGCAGCCCCAGGTCCTTGTGCTGTTGGAGCCCAGGGCTGGAGGCAGCTCTGCACCACCTCTGGTGGAGCTTGTCTCCACCTGAGAGGAGTAGCTCATATTTGGGTGCAGATATTGATCCTTTGGAGGACAACCATGGGCTCACTGATTCTCTAAATTAAGCAGCAGTGGACAGGGTTGATTCTTCTAAGACTTGGAAGTCAAAGCAATGAGGAACATGGATATGAATCTACCAGGGAGAGGGAGTGGACTGTGGATGGGCGCCAACCCAAGGATGCAAATGGAAAAACATGGGTGCAGGTTTTCTTTCACAGATAGTGATTATGTGGAATTATCTGAAAAATCTGTTTTCTAAATGGTTTCCGGACACTAATGATGAAGAGCAGAGCTTGGCTTTGGCTCCAGTGATCTGTAGAGAGCATGACTTGAATTAAAACAGTGTTCATTAAAATGTTTGGGGTTTCCTTAACATACAATTTTAGTGTAAGTGGAAGAGTGGAACATTTTTTTCTGGTTGCCTTTCCAGTTATTTCCAGTATTAGTGATTATTATCTTAAGGAAATAGTTTCTATTTAAATATCATAAAACTACTTGATTTTGTCCTTGCTTCCCCCCACTACGTAACCACTTGTAATAGAGCTAGAAGAAAAGAAAGCACTGGTGGGTTTTTTTTTTTAGTCTTTCCCTTTCTTCATTTTTTCCTTGCTCATTTGGCAGTATTTCATTTACACAATCATACTGGTTGCTTCACCCATTTAGCTGTCAGGTTCTCTCCACTTATTTCTCATGGTCTTCCAGCTGGGAAGGGAAAACAGCTTTAAAGAGCACCATTACAGGGTAGCAAAAGTTAGCTGAGGATCTTTGGATCAGACTGAAAAATGAGAGCCACCTTTGGCTCATCCCTGTAAAGATGAACTGGATATAAAGTTCATCGTATCCTGTTAAGTAGCTGTTGGCCAGAACACAGGATCGGTCTAGGTCAGGGCTTTGATGTTGTTGGAGCTGGCTTGGAGGCAGCGTGTGACTTGGACTCCAGACAGGAATTTAGGTCAGTAACTGAGGATGATGAGCACAAGCAACAGGACAAAAATGTGTACAGAGTTTTAATTTCTCTAAATTTATGTCTCTTATAACCAGCCTTGCACAGCACAGACTGTGCTCCTCACCTGGGCATTCCAGCTTATCTTCATTCCCCTTCCTGGACCAGCACCTCTCCATGGGTGAGAACCCACCAAATCTCTGCTGAGGTTCAAGGGAAAAATCCTTCAGATTTCAAAGGAGGCCCAGCTGGAGCACTCGTGTATGCCCTGAGCCGAGGTCCTGCTGAGCAGTGCCCTGCTGGGTGACCCCAAGCCCGGGTGACAGTGGCTTCTCCATGCTCTCAAGATGAGGAGGAAGCTCTGCAGACACAACTCCCAGAAAAGCTGTCACGTCCCTGCTTCTGCAGCCTTGGCTTTGGTTACAGAAACCATCAAGGGAAACATGCACAGCGTGTGCTGCTGCTGTCCCGGGGATGGATACTCTACTGTGACAGCCTTTGAGAGTGTTACAGGATTATGAAATGGTTTGGGTGGGAAGGGACTGTAAAACTCACCCAGTGCCACCTCCTGCCATGGGCAGGGACACCTTCCACTATCCCAGGCTGCTCCAAGCCCCATCCAGCCTGGCCTTGGGCACTGCCAGGGATCCAGGGGCAGCCACAGCTGCTCTGGGCACCCTGTGCCAGGGCCTGCCCACCCTCACACACAGCAATTCCTTCCCAAGATCCCATCCAGCCCTGCCCTCTGGCACTGGGAAGCCATTCCCTGGGTCCTGTCCCTCCAGGCCTTGGCCCAAGTCCCTCTGCAGCTCTCCTGGAGCCCCTTGAGGCCCTGCCAGGGGCTCTGAGGTGTCCCTGGAGCCTTCTCTTGTGCAGGTGAGCACCCGCAGCTGTCCCAGGCTGGCTGCAGAGCAGAGGGGCTCCAGCCCTCGGAGCATCTCTGTGGGCCTTCTCTCCCTTTAAATTTTCAGTTTCATTCACCTTGATTTACCTTCACTTACCTTCATTAACGTCATGTGGATTAGACCACATTAGACCAGACTGAACCAGTAGAACTGTAAGCAAAATAAACTCTTCAGGTATTTTTTTTGCATAAAAACTGTTCAGGAGAGAAGACCATGAACTGCTCTGGTTTGTGTGCTGAGTTGTTAACTAAGGTGAAGGCATCTGTGTTTTCTCTCTCTCACTGACTCCTGGAGTGCTTTCAAGGCAACTCTGTTAATCTTGTCCTGCTATCGGTGGATTTTGTTGTGTTTGAATGGATTCTTTCTTCTCAGCGATAAAGACAAAACGAATAAACTATTTGTACAGAGAGCACCAAGGTTCTTGAATAACCTTAATCATCTGCAAACCACTCAGATCCTCCAATCTGAAATTTAGAGATAAATTTTAAGCTTTATTACCCAACTGATTTTGGGATCACTGGGGTATTCCCTCCATAGCAATGCGTGAATAAAATGCAGCCCAGTTTTCCATGGAGTGTCTTTGATGAGTTGTTCAATGACAGCTCTGGCTGTTTCACAGAGATAGCAGAGCAAGGATCTTCTTCTCATTAACATCTGCAGGTTTTACGGCATGTGAGTATGATTGTTTCAGTACACTTGCCTAGCTCCAGCCAAGCTGATGTGGCCTTTCTCTTCATAACTTTGTAGGATATGTCTGTTTTCAGCCAAAAACAAGATATAGAAATCCACATGGAAAGCAAGGGGGAAAAAATATCAACCATACTTGCATTACGGTTTTGTCCAAGTCTTGTGTCATTTCTTACTTTGTCTGAGCTGGTTTACCTGTTTGCAGAATGAGGAAAAGTGTTACAGCATGGCCTGGAAAGCCTTGTTCTATTGGTCCGTCTTCCTCAATTTTCAATATTATTACAGGTCAGCAGAAGAGGATTCTCAATGTTTGCACTTTGTGTCTTCATTATATAGATGGCCATAAATGTCCTGGAGCTTTGTGGAACAGCTGCAAAACAACCTGGAACAGAAAGGACAGAGATAGGAAAAAGCTAATAATCAAGCAATAAAAATGATCTGATTTTTAGTTTTACACTTGGGTTGGTTCTGGGTCGAGCTCCTTCACCCATCCCTCTGGGCAGCGTGAGGTCTCTGAAGCCTTTGCATCAATTTGCAGGAGTTGCCAGACCCTTTGTGCTTGCTGCTGGGCTGGACGGGACTGCTGGGAAGGCAATGAGCTCTATAATTTATGTCACAATGTCAGCTTCGGAACAAGCGTAAAATTACAACTCATTTCCACAGGCTGAGGAGATCTTGGGTTTCATGGACAGTCACAGCCATCTCTCGGTGATGCTGCTTCTGGGGACCACTGGAAAGCTTTACTTGCTGGAGTGAGGCTGGGTCGTTGTTGCAGTTCGGAAAGCCAGCAAAAAAACATGCTGTCCTTGTTCCTGAAAGGATGGGCTGGTCTTTTTCATCCCAGACAGACTTTTTTGTGCCCAGACTTTTGTGGATTGGAAGTTGGGTGAGATAGCTGGCACCAGCTGCATTTGGGGACCTCTGCTAATCCACCTCAGAGCACTGCCAAAGAGAGTGGTTACCCTGGGAAATGAGGGAGCAGCACACTCCAAATGGACTTTGTGTTCAAATTGCCTGCAAAGAGGGATGCTGGGACGTGCTTGACAGGCTGGGAGAGCCCCTGGCAGGGCCTCAAGGGGCTCCAGGAGAGCTGCAGAGGGACTTGGGCCAAGGCCTGGAGGGACAGGACCCAGGGAATGGCTTCCCAGTGCCAGAGGGCAGGGCTGGATGGGATCTTGGGAAGGAATTGCTGTGTGTGAGGGTGGGCAGGCCCTGGCACAGGGTGCCCAGAGCAGCTGTGGCTGCCCCTGGATCCCTGGCAGTGTCCCAGGCCAGGCTGGACGTGGCTTGGAGCCACCTGGGATAGTGTAAGGTGTTCCTAGAGATGTCTCCAGTGGCAGGGGGTTGGAATGAGACGGAATTTAAGGTCGCTTAACCCAAACCATTCTGGGATTCTATGGTGCTCTGATTTTACAATTGTTGGTGAAACAGTGCTCAGCTGCTGCTGCTTGTGAGGCTGGTGCAGCCCTGGATGGGGTTTGAGGCGGGCTGTAAAACCTTCCGCATGCTGGTCCTATTGTTCCTCAGCAGCCTGACCTTTGAGGGGACCCAGCTCACGGGGCTGAATGGGTTGGCTGTGAAAAAGTGACCCCAAGGAAACCTGAGTGAAGGGGAGGGATGCCAGGCAGCTGGGGGGACAGTGGTCCAGCCTCAGCCCTTCCTGGTGCAGATTTGGGATGTGTCTGCTCTGCCAGGCCTAAATTCCTGAGAGACTTAAAAAAATCCTGAGTTCATTGGAGACTTAAAAAAAATACCCTCCTCTTTTTGTTTTCTTACTTTTCTAATGCACAACCAAACTCCCAGCTAGGGGAGCTGTCAGGGATGCATCTTGATGTGCCAGCAGGTGTGATTCCTCAAGACATGGAGTAGCAGGAGTGATGCATTTGGGAGCCAGCATTTGCTGTGTGAAGGGCCAGACACCTGAAGAGGATGCCAATGGAGATCTGAAAGAGCTGCAGCCTGCTTGTCCTCTCTTGTGAGCTTGTATTCTTCCCCCTTTTCCTTTAGAGGCCAGCTCCTGCTTGTCCTTGCAGGAGACTCGCCCTGCAAGAGGCACCAGCCCTTGTACTGCAGCTGTGTCCACGGGGCAACAGCCAAAAAATGAGTTCCAGATATCTGGAATGACTTCTGGTGTTAGTTCCCCCCACACACGCTTTGCACAGGGTGGAAGGGAGCCCCACAGGAACACATCAGAAAACAGCTCCAGCTCTGGGGTGCGGAATAATCAGGGGCCCTACAAGCACCAGATATCTCTCTGCCAAATCCACCAAGACAGTTTTCCTTGCAGACAGGCATTGCTGAGCTTTCCATAGGGAAAGGTTAACGAAGTAATTTCATGCAAATCTTCCTCAGCTTCCTCAGCTCAGAGGTATTTACTCTGTTTGCAAAGTCCTGCTGCTGCTGGATTTGTGCCATCAATTTGTGTCAGGCGCAGGCAGAGCACAATAAGAGGCTTCCCTTTAAATTCGGTGGTGTGGCTGCTGGGAGAAGCTGGGAAAACTCAGTGATTAGATTTCGGTAAGTTTTCTTAGAAGTGTTCACCAATGGGTTTGTTAGCGAAGTCAGGAAAAGGTGAGGCATTTCAGGCAAAATAAAAGTGACATTTAATGAAGGAAAAAAAGCTTTAATGGAAGAAATCAAAGGAGGAGAGGGCATTTGTCTAAACTTGTCCTGATTAGCCTGGCACAGCAGCAATGGTCTTTGCAGAGTCCCCTGTGCTCACTGCAATAACCAAACCATCCTGCTTTTCTCCAGCCAAAAGCAGTAGTGGTGTTGCCATGTCTGTAAGAAAACAGCACGGGAAGGAAAGGTTAATGGTTTTGGTGGAGTTCCCTGCTGAATGTGGCTTACGGTCATTGTGGGGAAGGGGCAGCCAGAGAGTCCATCTACTGTAAACCAGAAAAGGATTGATCTTCTGATATTCGCTCTGTTGAAAAAAAGATGATCCCCTGGTACTGTCAAAATCATGTCCTCAGTGCTGGGCTAAAGCAGAAACCAAACCTCTAATCAGAGGATGGTTTGAGTTGGAAGGGACCTTAAAGCCCATACAGTCCCACCCCCTGCCATGGGCAGGGACACCTTCCACTGTCCCAGGTGGCTCCAAGCCCNCTCCTGGAGCCCCTTGAGGCCCTGCCAGGGGCTCTGAGGTGTCCCTGGAGCCTTCTCTTGTGCAGGTGAGCACCCGCAGCTGTCCCAGGCTGGCTGCAGAGCAGAGGGGCTCCAGCCCTGGCAGCAGCTCCGTGTCCCCCCTCTCCTCATGTTTTATGAGGGGCATCTCTGCAGAGCAGGTGTAGATACAGAGTGACTTTGCCCCATTCCTGACAGCCCTCGGTGGTGGGTGCACGTAGAGAACAGCCTGGCCTTGGCAACACAGCGGAGTTGGGAAGGAAGGAGGCTGCTGTACCTGGCTGCAGGTACCAGGGACCTCCAGAGAGGAACAAGGGGGTCATAGACAACTGTTCTGGCAAGAAATGTCAAAGCTTTTGGTAGCCACAACTCCCTGACAGGAGGGGGCAGCCAGGGAGGGTCAGACTCTGCTCCCAGGCAACAAGGGACAGGATGAGAAGAAATGGCCTCAAGTTGTGCCAGGGGAGGGTCAGGTTGGAAATTAGAGAAGATTTTTTCATGGGAAGGGCTGTCCAGCCCTGGCACAGCTGCCCAGGGCAGTGGTGGAGTCCCCATCCCTGGAGGGGTGTGGACGTGGCCCTTGGAGACATGGGTCCGTGGTGGCCTGGCAGTGTTGGGGGTAGGGTTGGACTTGATGTTCTTGGAGGGTCTTTCCAACCTAAAAGATTCTGTGATCAATAACAAGGCTTCACTGATTTTTACAAAGCCCTTTATTTTTTATCTCAAGGCTTATAAAAACTGTTACTCGAAACCAAAATGTTTAAAACTTTACATATATACAATATGAGAAATAAATTATGTTTTAAGTCATACAAAAACCATAATATACAAATAGGGCTTTGAAACTTCTCTAAGTATGGCATGGCAACAAGTCACAGATACTTACCAAAGGCTTCAGTAATCGAAGACTTTGCATAAAACCATGAAAAAAAATATCCCCAAATGTGCTTGCTTTGGTTGGATTGAAGCTCTACAAAAACTGAAGAAATTTGCAGGTCTTAGAAGGGCTTGCTAAGATTTCAGAAGTCAGTGCACCACCTGGCAACACCATTTTTGAGACTGCCTTTCTGCATGCCAAAAGCTCAAGGGTTGTTTTACCAATTCTCTTTCCAGAAATAAAAAATTAAGGGGAAAAGAAAAAAGAAGAAAATAGCAAGCAACCAAAACAAAACCTAGTTCACCACCTGACAAGGTCCACTCTGTCATAGCAAACAGGACAGTTGTAGAATCTGTCCAACTCAAAGCAAAGCCAAGATCACCTGGGACCAAGGAATCCAAGCAGGGTGTTGTGACAACGAGGGCAGGACGTTTGGCACTTTACTCATAAATAAGGTCTTAATTATGCGTTGGTACTACAACAGCTTCTGAGCAGAGGGAAATGCGTTCTCAGCAGTTAAAAGGAGTGGTGCAAAGCTCTCCTGAGGCAGTACGGTGCATCACCTTCCTCCATCCCTGCGGTCAGTACAAGGGCAGCTGCTCTTTGCCCCTCAAAAAGGGATCCGCACGTGGGACCGGGCAACCCCACTGCGGACACTGACCAGGCAGTGAGGAGCAGCTGCCACCACCACCACCACCACCTGCACCACGTCCTGCCCCAGGAACAGGGAGGACAGAGCACTGCCTTCTTATCAGGCCGTATGTCAGGTAAATAGACATTTCAGTATCAGAACGGATTATTTTTAAGGCAAGCAAAGGACAAGTTGAAGTTAAGTGGCATTGTGCTTATCCCCAGCCCTTCCCTGGACAGCCCCACACAGCTGACCCGTGCTGGTCTCACCTTCCCACAGCCCACAGTGCTACAGGGCCATGGTAACTCCTACCCCAGGTGCTAATTTGTTCTTGGCAGCTCTGTCACCCACGGTCTGACGGGCAGTTAGCACGGTTATTTGTCTTCTCAACTCCACTGGCAGGCAGACCAGAAGATCATAGCTGAGGTATCAGTCTGTGAAGATCTCATCCATAGTCCTGGTTAATGGGAGCAGGGAAGGGAAAATGCAGCGTGTAGCAGGTCCAAGTAAGGTTAAATGCACAAACCAGGCCCCTTGGGACAGGGAAAATGGAGTTCTAGTTATTCTAGGTCTAGGACCACAGTTCATGAATTGCTCCTCAGTTTCTTGCATCCAGTCCAAGATGTTTGGTCCTTAAGAGCTAAGTGCTCTTAAGCTCTTTAAGTGCTACCAAGCCAGGTTTTCCCCAGAGCCTCTTGCCACCTACACGGTCTTCATGCATCTAGGTTGCTTGGTTGTGAGTAATTAGGGGAGCCTTCAGAGAAGATTTGAGACTGATCTGGGGAAAACAGAGAGCAAAAAAGATACCTAGTTAAATGCAGAAGTTAAGAGGAGTCATGAAGAATTTCTAAGAACTTCTAGGGTGCCAAGAACAGGTTTGGACAGCACAGGTTGGTGTTTTATTCTGTCAAAGCCACAGTTTGCCCAGTAGCTATTCAGTGAGAGCCTGCAGCAGACATTATGCAGGCTGCAAGCAGAAATAACAGGTCTTGAGCTAGACCTTGCCTGTGCAGCTCCATTTGGGATGGACAGATGTTTGCAGGCTCAATCTCCAAGGAGGGAACTATAATATTGCACTGACTTGGCAGGAACAGAGAGCTGAACAGCAAGTAATCACTCAGGATTTCTTGGAGGAAGGACCATTTCCTATGAAAAATGGTGTGCTGGAGCTGAGCTCAGCTCCTCTGCCTCGTGCACAAGCTGCATTGCATGAGCAAGCAGGAAGGGCACATCTGCCAGCAATTCTGTTTTATGGGGGTTACCAAGTAGCATATCAAAACAGCCTTTTATTGTACCTGCAGGACTGTTTACTCAATCTTTCAAGGCTTGTGGCAGAGCAACAAGTTTTTGCACAGGGGTTTCATTCACAGAATTGTTTGCTACCGTGCATAGCACAGCTTGCTGGTTTCTGCCAAACCTGGAACAGGACCAGCTCACATTTCTGAGCTGAGCTCTGCTTCCCAAGAGGGCTGTGCAAGGCTCGACTTCCATGGGGCTCTGCTAGCCCTAACAAGCACTTTGTCCTCTGGAGCAGAAGTGACAAAGCTCCAAGTCTACAAACTGAAATTTAAGAGAGGGCAAAAGGCTGGGCTGAATCCAAAGGAAAGTATCATTCAGTCAAATGAACAGGGATTCATTCAAAACATGACCAGAGGCATCTGAGGCAATCAAGTTGTCGCTGCTGGGACCAGACTTTCTGGAAGTCATGCTCTAAGGATAGTTCTAGGTGTCTGGGAAGTCCCCCCAAAGTTAAGCAAGGCTGAGATGCTTTGGCAGTGGCAGAGTTTGCACCCTCCTTAACCAGAGGGGATCAGCATGCCTGATCAGCAGGAGATGAAGCTGTAAGAGCTAGGGCTGTAACACCATGGCAAGTCCTCTCCTGTGTCTTGCTCATGCAGTTGAGCTCAAACTTTAACTAAGAAATTTCTCGGCAGTCTTCTACCAGACTGAAATGATCTTTGAGGCAATGCCCTTTCCTCCTCTCTGCTTCTCCCTGTTTTACAGGGCAATTAATAGATGCCTCTTACTTGCCTTTCCATCCTTGCACAGATCTGGGGCACTGGTGGCACCTCAATTTAGCACCTACCACAATTAGGACCAACGACTGTGCTGCACCCATTTGGCAGCAAAGGTGTAAAAGTACAAGGTGACAACCCAAGGTCAGAAGGGACAATAAGATCACCTACTTAGCAATAGATATGGCATACATAAAAATTAAGTCTGATAGCAATCTTAGGCTAAAATTCCTTATATTTTATGAAAGAAAAGAGGTTTCAGGAGCCTAAAAAACAAAGGAGAAGGTTCCACTCATCCCAGCCAAACTACAGGCATCAGACACAATTTCTCTTGACTGATTTCCATACCTTTTCTGCCATTCCTCTGTGCATTTCACAAACCAGAGCTCTTTGCCAGGAGATATACTGGTTAGTTGGGAGTCCTCCACACAGAAAGCAAACCTAGGAGGAGGAGGAATCAGAAGTCAAGGTACCTGCTGTCTCCATGATTACCAATTAACAAGTAATACAGATTGCAGCTTATTCTAGGACACGTTGTTTGATTAGACATCCATCCCCCAGAGCATCTGGATACACCATCAGCCCTACTTCAATATTTTAACTGGGGATCTTCGCTCCTACTACCCCTATGTTTTGTAGAAGCCAGGATGCAGAATACCTTACAGATGACAGGTGATGCTTATTTAAAGCTCTGAGAAATGTGGGAAATCATCAGTGTCAGCTGCTGCTCTTTGACAGATCTGGGTTACCTTCAGAACAGCATTAACAAAAGATGTGGGAGTGCAGTGCTATGTGCTTGGCAGTTTAATACTTTTTGGATGTTCAGGTAATGTTCTGCTTTCCATTTGCAGAGAATCATGGACTCAGAGAATGATTTGGGTGGGATGGGACGTTAAAAATCACCCCTTCCACAGCAGAGAATCTTGCACTAGAATTCTATAGTAAATTCTATGATCCAGGGATATGGGTTGGTTTTGGAAAGGTTCTTAAAAATCACCTAGTTCCAACCGCCCAGAAGGATCCCAGAAGGAGCAATGCAGTGCTTGAGGGGCTGGTGTCACCATGTCACTGGCTGCAGTTTTAGGTCCTGCTGATTGTGCCAAATCAGCACATTAAGCGTGTAAATAATACCCTTGACCATCCATGTTTCAGTACTTTTGGTGCTCAGTGTTTTAATGCTCCAGGGACGATCCAAACCACCTTGATGCAGGTTAATGTAGTCCCCAGGGGATGCCACAGTATCAAAATAAAGCAAAAGAACACCCCAGATCTGCTCTGTGGTGACCAGTTTTGCTTAAAGCCTGTTTGCAGCCTTGTGCTGGACAGCAACCTGCTCTCCTACACCACGAGGGAACATTAACTGGTGACACTAAAAATGAAAGGCAGCTCAGGGTACCAACTACATTCAAAACACCAGCTTTTTTTTTGGTTCTAGGTTGAAGTTTCAGGTCAGTTCACACGCAGCCTAGCACAATTATTACCTCTGCTGTGTTTCCCCAGACTTCACACGTATTCGTCTTATGTGGAGCTCCTGGGAGGAATTCACGGGCCTGTACCAGTAGCTCCTCAGCTCTTTCCACAGATCATACCACGACTGAGATGTTCCCTCCCAGGTGAGCTTTATTTTCAGAAGTTCACCCATGTCCTCCTCAGTGTAGACCAGGAAGGTGTTCGTAGCGTTTAGGCCAATTAGATCAAGCCTGAAAGAGAGGCAGAGACTCAGCATTTTTTCCTTGTGGAAGCATGCCAGGTGCTCCTGGCCGGGAGTTTAACAGAGCCCTTGCAGCTTATCAAGTGCTGCATGTTCAACTGTCACCAGTTAATTACTGATTACACCGACGTGAGCTCAGATAGTTGGTTCCATACAACGCATCTTGTACTCAGCTTGGCCATCCTTCCCTAGCTTAAAAGTGGGTTTCATGCCTGGCCTTTCTTTTGGGAGAGGCTAAAGGAGGTCAGCAGTGCCTCCAGAGATATTTCAGACTACGTCCAAATGGTGGAAGGGGAAAGCAAAACAAACAAACAAACAAACAAACAAACAAAAACAAAGAAACTCCCACCAAAAAAAGCAATGAGCCATGAAGGCTAACATGTAGAGGACTGGGCATGTTAAAATGTTCTCAATTCATCTAGTAATAAATGATAAAATTATATATAAATTAGGCTAGTGAATGAAAGGCTTTTTTTGAAAGGTGATGAAGTGAGGCTGCTAGTCTAGGATGCATTCCAGTGTTAGCAGAGGAAAAAGAATGCTGCCATCCTGTGTAGTCCCTGTGGCCTTCTTACTTAGGTAAAAACACAAAAGGCAGATTACTTACACTTCCAAAGAGAGAGGCTCAGAGTCTCCATTGGTGCCGTGGAGGGTGACAGAGAAGGTGGGATCAACCTCTCCCAAGCCCTTATAGCTGAAGACATGCATTTTCATCTGGTAGTGGTAGACTGGAGAGAAAGGGGAGAGCAGAGATGGAACCAACTGTGCTGAAAGAGACGTTGCTCAGTGCTGGTCTGTGTTGGCTAGCAAAGATCAGACCCTTCCTTTAGTGAGACAGCACTGAGCACTTTTTCCTGCCCTTACTGATTACAAATTTGAGTTTTACACAACAACAGCAGCAGGTCCACTCCGGGGAAGGCTCCCCAGACCTTACACTGCTCTGAGGTTGAGTTTTGCACGTATGGCAGGTGGACTGCAGTCCTGCTCAAAAGGCAGCGTGTTCTTGTGGGCTGATTCCACAGGGAGGAAGGAGCACAGTAATGCCACAGGACAGCAGAGCAGCCGGGGGCCAGCGGAACAACGACGCCTGGAGCTGCACGGCTTTGGGGCAACGCCGCTCCTCCGCCTCTGCATCCTTCCCAACACCAGCTCTGGCAGGTTGCTCCCACAGGGAGGCCGTGCTCCTCCGGGGAGGAGAAGCGTACCTTTGAAGGGCATGTCAGCCCTGGTTTTCAGGTACATCTTGCTGTTCCTCTTGTGCCGGATCCTGCGGGCGTTGTAGCCGATGCCGTTGCAGCGGTTCTTGCGGCAGCTCAGGCAGATGCCCTTCTTGAAGCGACTGGAATCGGTGCACTGAAACGCGAAGCTCTGCTTGTCCTGGTTCACCAGGGAGTCCACGAAGAGGTGCACAGACCGCTCGTGCTCACACTTAACAACTTCACCAATTGCTAGAGAGGCAGAGTTGCAAGGGATACACTTGGTTTAAGCAGTTGTCACCCCAGCAGCTTGTAAGATAAAGTGAGCTATGCCTTTCTGCAGCCCAGCATGAGCTGAGCGTGGCCAGACTTCAATGGTTCTCTAACAGCAGCAGTTCAGGAGGTTAGTGGCAGATGCTCACTTAGTCCCTACCAGGCAGAGCTTTAAGAGGATCCTAGTCCCAGCATAAGAAGACCACAGATTATGATCAGGTGTTGGAGTGCGAATGTGCTTCAAAATTAAATGCAGGTATAGCTTCTAGCAACTATCTCCAGTAGTATAGACAGTTCAGAAGGAAAAAATTTGTTTTCTTTGCTTTCATGAAAAAGATCATTCCCCAGCATCAACCCAAGTCTATTTGTGAGAAGTCTACACTGACCAGAGGCAAAAGCTAAAGAGAACTTACTCCCATAGGCAATGGCTCCCAGGACATCACTTAGGCCACAGCCAGGCTGGAAGTCTCCCCCATTGGGATAGATGTCAATGTGGCCCACAGGCATCTGGATCCCAATGCTAACACCCAGTGTTTCCCTGGTGTAGGTGTGAAGGACATCCACAAAGTTGGCATCATCAGGGGAGAGGCGCCTGCTGGGGTCCACCCCTTCAAACATGGGGCCAGCAGGATCCAAGCCTGGAGTCAGAGACAGAACACAAGTGGCCAGGTAAGAAACTGGGCTATTTCATACAGAATACAGCCAGAAGCCTGCTGCTGGCAGGTCTCCTCACCAGCTGATACACAGACAGTCCTAGCCTCATTGCTGGTACTATCCCCCAAGATGTCTTCACCATGGGCTCACTGAGGGAACAAATAAAGATGTCCCACTCCACTTTTGGAGCAATACAACCCAATAGTAGCACCATGATCAGACTGCCTGTTGGAAGCAAAGAGCCTTCACCAGCTCACAGTGAAGAGATGGTTCAAGAGGCAGCTCCTAACACCAGAAGAGGTTTAACACCCCAGGGATAACTGGCAGCCAAAGCTGCCTTGGCGATATTCAGTCTGTTTTCAGACTGCACATATGGAGGGACTAACACAATTTAAGCAGCGGCCAAGTAATCCCTGCATCTGAGATCCCATGATGGGTTTGGGATGCTCTGTTAACTCCAGAGCCTCACCCCCAGCCTGAAGCTGCACTCCAGAGCATTTCTACAACTTGACTGTCAGGTGATTTTTTTTTCCTGATTAACTAAATACAGACATTTATAGCTAGGCTCAGTGGAATTCTCACTGCCAGTGTCACATCTAAATGCTTAATGCAACCCTTTGTACTATGCCCTAAGTTCTCACATGCTGAAATCAGCTTTCCTCTGGAGCTGGAAGCAAACTCTTCAGGTATTTCCAGAATGAGGGGTTAGAGTTGTTTGAATTTTTTTTTTTTTAATCAGACATCCTGCGGGACAAACAGCACCCAATAGCTCTCACTTCCATTACTTTATGAGTTATGATTACAAAAACACTATCACTCAGAGTAATAGCACTTGGATGGTAGGAGCTTGAGCTGGACTTGTTTCAAACCCACATTTAAATTGTCCTGGGTAAGGTTTTTTCATTGAAGCCCTGCTATGTGAAGAGACCCGTGCTTTCCACTGCTGCCACAAACAGAAAACCTGTCATTTCTGGAAAAATAACACCAAAACAACATTGTAGTAGCACAGGAAATGAGACTCTTCGGGGAAACTCACCACCAGGAAGGACAGGGGAGAGACTACTTAAAAAAGCCACTTGCCTGTAATTCTGCCTATAGTCCCATGGACGTGGTTACCAGCAAAGCCAGCCACATGGGCACCCAGGCTGTACCCAATCAGGTGGACATTCTCAAGCTTGAAGAGGGGGTTTTCCTGCAAGGAAAAGAAAATATGAGAGTTTGATCGCCTTTCTTTCAGGGCACCTGGTGCTGCTTCTATGTGCAGGAATGTAAAGTCCAGTTCCAAGAAGAGATTGGAGGGAGGGGGCAGGTAAGCACGCTTCATTTTCCATTTCACCAAGATGAGTGGAACAGTTTGGATGGCACTTGTGGTTTACCCATGTTCCAGCCCCAGTGA
Organism: Dryoscopus gambensis; assembly: GCA_013389985.1. Taxonomy (NCBI): domain Eukaryota; kingdom Metazoa; phylum Chordata; class Aves; order Passeriformes; family Malaconotidae; genus Dryoscopus; species Dryoscopus gambensis. The sequence continues at coordinate 419,371 of WEIT01022000.1, forward strand.
TGATATTCTTTATCATAAAGAATAAAACTTTCCCCTGGGAGCTGCCAGCAGACTCAGCACTGGCCGTGGTCTCAAGTGCCACGTGCAGCACCATGGACCTCTCCTTCTCCTTCCCCGCCCTCCTGCCAGGCCAGTGCTGGCTCTGAAAGCCCAACTCCCAAGTCCACATTGCTCAGGCAGCACTCCCAAACCTGAGCTGCACTTCAGCACCACTGACCCGGGCACGCTGCAAGGCAGCATCTCCCAGGGAGGCAGGGCAGCAGCGCTGCAGCTGTGAGCCATCACCTGGCCAAGCCCTGGGGTGGGTGTTACAGCAGAGCCTGCCCCGCTGGTGAGCCTTGGAGCTGGTGAACGCTCTGCAGCCTTGTGCAACAGTCCCTCGCCGAGCATTACAACAGAGGCTGCTCTCAGCTTGCACTACCTGTAACCAATCAAGCAGCCTCGCTATGGTTTTTCCAACAATCTGCGTGTTGTTCACGGCATCGGTGTAGAGCTGGTGGGCAAGAGAGAGCCAGTCCACCACGACCACGTTGGCATCCTTCTCCCTCTCCTGCAGGGCGGACACCAAGCTGTCAAGCCAGGTTTCGAACATGCCACTCATCTAGAAAGAGATTCAGGTGTCAGTTTCCAGCTTGCAGGACCAAGATGACACATCCACAGTCAAGTTATTTGCATGCCATTTACATATGCTTCTCCAGCTGCACGCTGCTCCTCTGCAAGCCCCACTACCTCTCAGCGATGCAGTAAGAGCGTGCATGCAATGAAGTAAGAAAAACAGGTTTTGAGAGACTCTGGCTGTAATTACCCACTTGCCTTTTAGGGCAGGAGGGAGAGGCATTCGTTACGTGCCACCTTATCACACTTTTTCTCAAGAGTTTCAGAAATTCTGATGGATTGCAAAATTATTCGCCAGACCTGGCACTGTGGTTTGCGTAAGCTCTGGCAGAGCTGATAAGTCCCCTCGTGCCACACACTCAGCCTCATCAAATGCACAATTAAAAAGCTTGATAAAGTCTGTGTGCCCTCTTGTTTCTTTATCAGGGAGACCACATAGCACATAGTCAGGGCTGGGCACTCAGCTACAATTACAGAAGGTCTATACACGTGCCTGTCAAGTCAAGTGTCACATTCACAGTGGCCAGCTGGCTTTTAGTGCCATGTTCACATTATACAGCTATGAAATGATCTTGAGCAGTTATGAATGAGTTGGGTGATTTTAGAGTTCCTAAACCTGACCCAGAATGGTTTGCTCCAGAGACCTCAATAGAGGTGCACCTTTTATGAGACCATTGTGCTCAGTACACAAAAAGTTTTCCCAATTCCTACATTCATAGAATTCTAGAATGGTTTGGGCAGGAAAGGATCCTTAAAGATGATCTAGTTTCAACTCCCCTGCCATGGACAGAGACATCTTCCACTAGACCAGGTTGTTCAAAGTGCCATCCAACTTGGCCTTGAGCACCTTCAGGGATGAGGCAGTCAAAGAAATTCCTAAAAATAAATATTCTGGAGACACAGCCCATTTGCAGCGCAGTTTGCTCTCCCTGAGTGAGCCGGCTAAGCCTTGACCAGGATTCTTCATACTTACCGTCCAGCCGTGAATGATGAAGAAGGTTTTAGCTGTCACGTTGAACTTGCAGTCCTCCAGGCACTGGTGCTGGCCGATGGTGAGCGTGCAACCATCCTCACCGGCGTCCGGCGACGAGCGGAGACCGAACTTCACCCGCGCCTTCTGTGCCGGCGCACGCTCCGCGCTGCCATCTGCGAGCCAGCGGGAGAGAAGGGTCAGCAAAGCGCCTCCGAACCCGCCTGCCCCGGGAGGGGACGAACCCGCTCCGCGGCTCCCCCGGTCCCGCGTGGGACCGCGCTCACCCACCTCCTGCCGCCGGCAGCGCCGCCTCCGCGCCCCGCGCCGCGATGCAACCGGACACGGCGCTGCACAGCAGGAGCAAGAGCGTCCTCATGGCTCGGG
>WEIT01022000.1:422047-437176 GCA_013389985.1 Dryoscopus gambensis
AGGGGCACTGGGGACACATGGAGGGGGTCTGGGGGAGTCACAGGGAGTCCCCAGCGCTGACACCCCCAGGGGCACTGGGGACACATGGAGGGGTCCGGGGGAGTCACAGGGAGTCCCCAGCGCTGACACCCCGAGGGGCACTGGGGACACATGGAGGGGGTCCGGGGGAGTCACAGGGAGTCCCCAGCGCTGACACCCCCAGGGGCACTGGGGACACATGGAGGGGGTGCGGGGGAGTCACAGGGGGTCCCCAGCGCTGACACCCCCAGGCGCACTGGGGACACGCGGCCTCGCGTGGGGAACTGGAGGGAGTTTGCGGAGGGGATCTCACGGGTGCTGACTCAGGTGCCAGTGGGGTCTGTGCTTTCCATCTCCACCCGTGGGAACCCCGCAGAACTTTGCCATTTGGGGCCCTCTGTACCTAATGGGCCCAAGATGCTCCCCGAACGGCGTTGCCTGACTTGCAGCCTACCACCTTCTGCAGTACTTCATCGATACAATAAATAATTTTGAATTCAATAATTAACCACTTATTTCTACCTTTTAATTACTTGTATATTTACCAGTTACTGATCCGTAACAAGTTATTACACTTTATACTGCTGCTGTCTCGCCACACCGTGTAAGAAGAGATCATGCTCTAGGGACACATGATTTTCCTGCTCTCTTTTTCTTCCTCTTCCTCAGCCCTGTAGCTCCTCTTTCTCTCCAAACTCACAGCAGAAAGCACGGAGAAGGCACCAGGGTCTGTGGTGGGTAAAGGAAAACGGTGCAGGCAAACGATGGGCAAAGATGAGGAGTGTGGTGTCCCACCCCGAAGGAGAAGGGAGCACCCAGGATTTGTAGAAGCTCAGGGTTGAAAGCAAAGACAAAAGTCAGAGGGTCTGCAAAAGTTTAAAAGTTTTATATGAAAATCGCACACTTGACGTGGAAATTAGGGTGTAAATCCCTGATTTTCTCATATAAACATATGGCAGTGGGTTTTGAGTAAAGGTTATGGTGGGAGGCAGAGAGGGAGGGAGAGAGGAAGGGAGGGAGGGAGGNAATTGCTTTAGCCCTCACCAGTAGGTATAAATGGAGAGAATTAATCTGACTTTCTGGCAGTGCTTTCTCAGGGTACTCAGTTTGTAGCCCTCACCTCTGTGAGCCTTGCTCACCTTCTTACTCTGTATGAATCGGCAGTTGGACTAGATGGTCATTGTAGGTCACTTCCAACTGAAATATGTTACCCTATTCTATTCTATTCCATTTCCTCTTAGCTCTCTTACATGTGACAGGTTGTGGCTGGGGACTGCTGCTCCTCTCCTCTTGGGGGATCATTTCTCGAACCTCTTAATATCTGACTCTGCAGGATGAATACATGTTCTGGGATCGCCTCAAGCATGTCCGGTTTCCAGAGGCTGGAGATGGTGCTCATGCTCCTCAGAGAGAGTGGGACTGAGCAGAATGTCCTGAGGATGCAGCCTCTTCTCTGCAGCTGTGTGGTCCCTCTCAAGGGGCAGCATCCTTACAGCACTGACTGAAAAAAAAAAAGGACCTAGATTTCTCAGCAGCTGTCCACTACTGGACTTACTCCTGCAGGAGATGAATCAGCAAAGCCTCATCAGCAAACGCCTCCATAATTTGAAAAAAAATTTCTGGTGCCAACTAGCCCCTTCCAGACTGCTGAACACGACATTATAGTGGTTTAACCACGAGTCTTCTCATTCTGTTTCTATTGTCTCTTGCTATTGTAAAGCTCCTCCTTTTGTCTGCGCAACTCCAGGCTCTGGAAGGGGAGTTCTGGTCTTTGCCTCTGGCTTCCAAGAATGACAGTAGCAGTGAGAATAGCTTAGCAACAGCAAGGAAAAAGTGCATCAAAATAACTCCTGGCTTCTTCGGCCGAAAGGTGATGATCATCTGGGGAGGTGCTCAGGGTCTGTTGTGATGGGCATCGTATCAACTCACAGAGTGTGGCTCGGCACTGACCTCTCTGTAACCCTCGTGGCCTGGGGGGAAGGAGGCTCCCACCCAGAGCTGCTTGGAAAATTGCAGTTTGTTAAGCCAAATAATTCTAAGTAAAAATTCCTAGTTTTGATTAGTTTTTCACTGGGAAAGATTTCATGGCTCCCAGATGGAATTTCTGTATATTGTAGTAAGTAATAAATAATAAACCAGGATAAAATGGATAGTAATCCACTTAAAAAGGCACAGAAGCTCAAGAGTTACAGCACTTGTAGAGATGTTGGAGACTTCTTCGCAGCAGCTGGTGTGAGGTGGGCGATGCCCGTGGAGATAGTGGCTGTTCTTGGAGACGTCTTTCTGGCTCTCTTCCTCTCTCCCTGGCTCCATTCCTACGTCATTTCCTAAAGGTCTCAATTCAGTCCAAAAGCAGAAGAGGAATGTTTTTGAAATCATGAGCGTTTTTATAGAAAATAGAAAAATGTTCCACTAAGCTGTAGTCACAAGCTCATTGCAGGTGGGTGCTGGGTGGCTGAGCCTGGTTTCTTCTTCAGCACCAGACATGGTGAGTCAGAGCACAGCCATGGAATGTGGAGGTAGAAGGTACATGAGAAGAACCACGATTCTTTTAGTAGCAAAAAGCTAAAATCAGTATGATGTGTAAATTAAGATGCCCAAATATTTAAAGGTCTGGAATCTGCTGGTTCTCTCAGGGAAGGACTAGACAGGTTTTACAGCAGCAGCATTTAATTTGAGAGGTTTCCACACCCATGCATCCATCAAGGAGACACTTTCAATGCTGTTTCTATACAAGAGGAGCACCTCAAACCTGGGTTATGGTCAGCGTCTTCTGCAGGAGTTCAGCATCCCTGACAGAAAGGACTTCCAAGAGACGGAAGTCAGAAAACTTCTGCAAAATAATTGCCATTATTGCCTCTTTTCCCCTGTCTTTAAAATTAGCATGTAGACACCTGCTTTCCTTGCAGAAATGGCCATACCATCAAAGAGCTGAGCATTAAAGGAAAAGGGAAAACCCTTCATCATCATACCACCCGTTTAAAAACCTGTAGAAGTAGAGTAATTCTGGTGTGAGCAGTTCTGGAGATAACAAGGAAAACCAACAGCAGCCTTTTGCATGAACAGCACTGCCAACATTACATCCCTCATCCTCCCACAGATGACCTGCCATGGAAAGAGCAACAGAGAGAGTGTTCTGAGGCCCAGGACAGGGTACCACTGCTCATATGAGTGGCTGCAGGAGGGATTTGCACAGTATTCCTGTGGCTAAGATTGCATCCCACTGTGTTCACATCTCTGGGAAGGCACAAGTGGAACACGTGGCCACACCTGTCAGGGAAAAATTGTGGCTCTTGGGCTTGTGAGGTGCTTGTTACTGAAAACAATGGCATACCAACCATAGTTAAAGATGCTTCTATTAAGAATTTCTCATTTGAACAAGCTAAAGAGTGCTGTCATGGCTTTAGGTCAGATATTCAATGTCAAGGAGTGCATTTAGAAACCTGAGAGAGTTTTACCCACCCTCCCTTCTTCCTACCTGGTTCTTCTTTTCTCCGATGAAAGAGGGAGTAGGATTTACAGGATAGAAGGAGGGGAGAAAAAGGGACTCACCCTCTCTCTCTCTGGTTTTTTTTTTTTTAAGCTACTACTTTCTTCGCTTAGTTACTACTTTCAATTACAAAATACAGGCAGTAGAATCCAATGGAATTGATGCTAGTTTCCTGCATGGCTCCTTCTGCCTAATTTGTTTCTGAGGTGATGGAGGAGGAAAGGTAGAGAACAAATGGAGAGAGGGAAGGGCTGCTCAAATGGCAGCAACCTCGGGGTGCGCTGAGCTGGGGTGAAGGCCTGGGAAGGACCCCCACATCAGATGAGGGCACAGAGCTGACTGCGCCCCAAGGGGTCTGAGGTCCTGGAGAGGCAGCTCTCCAGTGAAATATCATCCCAGGTTAATCCTTGTATCACCCTGTGCCTGCTCAGCCCGGGAACTCTTGGTTTGTCATCATCCCATCACACCATAATTATTTTATGCTTAGCACTTGCTGCAGAGTGGGGGGCATATTATTTCTGTGTCACAGTTTCTGCTCTGGATGTTTTTGTTCTGAGAGTGTCAAACTGGGGTGAAAACAGGCTGTGGTGTCTTTGTTTCACAGCCACTCCTTACTCCACAAAGTTTTGCCTCCCCTCCTCAGCCTTTCAAATACAGCCCCTCTACGAACATGCTTTATAGGACCAATACTTCACACCCCTGTGTAGGTTTGTTTGCTTACAGAAGAGGCTAATCTCCACCAGGTTATGAAATCAGCTCACATGCTTCAGTGGCCTTACCCACTATTGATATCCCTGTTCGATCCCCGTTGAGCTCTCTTTGTTGGAGGTAACCCCTTCTCCTACTCCTTCTAAGCTGATTTCTTAAGCCACCTCATTCAAGTCCCACATCCCCATGGTATTTAGATGTAGTAAAAATGACTGGGGGGAAAATAAATGGCAGCCAGTGAGCCCACTAAACTGTCTGACTATTAATGGTCCTGTTAGTTGCAAATTTACTTTACCACAAAGCCCCCAGCATGTAATCCTTAGATGAATGCCTTTGATTGTGAGGGAATATTTACAGCTGACCCTGCCAGCAGTCTGCAAACCTGCAATGGGCCTCCTGTCCCACATTAAATCCGCTGGCATCTGTTCCTGGGTTCTTATCAAGCACATGCTCTGTTGGTGCAGTGTTTGGGCTGTAGTGCTCACGGATATGGTGGGCCTTGAAGAATAAATCCCCACATTCCTGCGAAATGCTAATTCTTGCGAGCATTGTCACACAGGGTTACAGTTTGTACCTGTCTCCATGCATCGCCATCCACTGGGAGGTTTCCAGGATGCTTTGATCCCTGCTGGCTGTCCCCTCCCCAAGGCAGGACCCCGGTCCTGCTGCTGGACCACCCTTCACCACAGACAAAATTCTTCTTACTACTTCAAACTTCTGTTTTCACAGACATGTATGAGCAACATGAAGTGATTTTTATGATGGGTTGTATTTCTTTTCGCCCCTGCCCATGTCTTGCATAAGTCCCTGGGTTGCTGTGAGACCCTTGAGTCATTCTGCCCTCCTTCAGCCCCAGCAGGGCTGCGCAGGAGCTCAGGCTGGAAGCCAGAGAGAGCTCTGTAGTGTCCTGACGCCCGTTTGCTGTGCCCAAGCGGACAAGTGGAATTCAGCTTGTCATTCCCAGCATGTCCCGTGGTCCGTGAGACGGATCCAGGCTGCTTGGCTGCTTTGTGTCAGACAGAAGGCCCAGCGGTGTGTGGTGGGCCTGCTCCATCCACTCTGCAGACAAGGATGACTTTAGGTCTCTGCCGAGAAATGATGTGTATTTTCTCTCTTCTTACGCTTTTACGCAAAATTCACACTTTTCCATCCAAGCTGGATGAATGCTGAGCATGTCTGGGCTTGAACATGGATTTGGAGCCAAGCCCATTGGCAGTGCAGAGGTGTTGTGGGTGGCCAGAGGGATATTTGCTTATGCTTCTTTCTGAGGTCCTGTTTTTGTGGGATTGGAGAAACATCTCAGAAGTTTGTGATTACTTGATCCTTCAGCTGGTAGATAGTGAGTCCTCAACAGAGCTTCTCCTTTAAGTCTCCTGCATCCAGCAAAGAGAAAATACTAAAATAGTAATAAATCACTTAGGCTGCTCCTCTTTTTTGTAAGAGGAGCCTGGGGCTGCTAGAGAATCCAGAGAGGAGTTGGTAGGGCAGTTGTTTGCTTTAGGGATTGCTCTAGAGTGCATATCCTTATCCAAATGCTTTTTCTTCAAATCTGCAGGAATGTTTGGCCCAGGTGTGGGGTGGATGTGGCAGCACCAGCAGTGAGGTGTACCCAACACTCAGCTGGGCTGCAGCTCCAGTGGGGACAGTAAGAACTGGCAGAGCAGGCATCTCCTGCCCACTGAGATGAGTCTGCTGGACAGGGCAGAGCTCTGGTTTTGGGATTATTTCTGGTAATTAGCAGGTAAAAAATCTTGGAATTTGGCATTTTGGCAGAATAATGAGTAAGCTGACATCTTCTTTTCTGCAACCTCTCCAGACTAACCCCTAAACCAGCTGTCTGGAGCCAGGTTGGAAAGGCCTTGGAGAATTCTCATCAAGTGGAAGGTGTCCTTGCAAATGGCAGTGGCTTTGGAATTAAGACGGATCTTTAAGGTCACTTACACCTAAACCCATTCTATTATTCTATTATTAAGTTTCAGCCCTCCTAAATCCACTTTAAATCTACCTCAGGCTTTCAAAACTGATCCTGTAAATCTGGATGGACACCAAACCCATGAAACTCTGAGCATGCCACTTGACTTCTAGTGTCTACTGGAAAGAAAACAAGTTTTTTTTTATTAAAACCAATTAAATTGTTACTTACTTTAGCAAAGCCCTGTAAAAACATATGTTAGTTCTCACCATTATTGTTAATTTGTACCCAAGCTTTATGGTTGCAAATCTCGGGTAATTGTTTCTTCCTGGAAAGTTGTTGTGCCAGCTCACACAAGTTCATCATCTATTTCTGGTCCTGACTGCTGATTCAGCTGTGTATAAGAGACCCTGTGGCAGTATTTCACTGCGATTCACACACTGAAGAGGGATTGTATTTTAAACCACAAACATAGACTTTACGCACTAGCTTTTGTGTTTCAGAAAAAGGATGACAAACAGCTTGAGGACAGGAATAAGCTGCACAAGATGCTGCTGTGTATCGTCAAGGTCAGTATCATTTGTCCTCCAGCCCCCTTTTCTTCCTTTACCCTCTCCTTTGAACCATTTGTCTTCTCCAATCCATGCAGGGTGTAGAGCTGGGATCAGCCTGAGATAGGCAAGAGCCTCAAGTCACCCTTGGAAAGACAGGGAGTCTCCTGCTTTTCTCAGATGTTGGCTTTACCTACACCAACGGTATTACTCACCTCAGTTTTCACAGGTTGCACATTTTACTTTGACGACTCATTGGCTCCCCCCATTCCTGAATCAAGTCTTATTACTCAGCGTCTCAAGGAAAAGGACATGTACCACCTCTATTAGCAATGGGATGATGGGATGCTGGTCCTCACCAGCACTGTTTCACCTTCTAGCCATTTATTCCTAATTGCCTAACTTCTCCCATTTATTGTGTTTATTGAGTGTGTGGAGCTTAACAGGAAGAGTCAATGGCTCTGTAATTAATTAAGATGAGTTTGGGGCATTTCTTAGTGCCTTGTACTTGTGTTCCTGTCTGTAATGTACAGATGCTGCTAACATTCATACCAGGACTTCTCAGTCCAAGGCCAGATAGGCAGAAGGACTGCAGTGAGGGCAGGGGAAAAGCAAAAGGGCTTCTCTGTACAGGTCAGGTACACCCTGGGCGGCATCACCAGCAGTGTGACAGGCAGGTCAAGGTGGGGGATTCTGCCCCTCTGCCCCGCTCGGGTGAGACCCCACCTGCAGAGCTGCCCCAGCCCTGGGCTCCAACAGCACAAGGACCTGGGGCTGCTGCAGCCAGGCCAGAGGAGGCCACGGAGCTGCTGCCAGGGCTGGAGCCCCTCTGCTCTGCAGCCAGCCTGGGACAGCTGCGGGTGCTCCCCTGCACAAGAGAAGGCTCCAGGGACACCTCAGAGCCCCTGGCAGGGCCTCAAGGGGCTCCAGGAGAGCTGCAGAGGGACTTGGGCCAAGGCCTGGAGGGACAGGACACAGGGAATGGCTTCCCAGTGCCAGAGGGCAGGGCTGGATGGGATCTTGGGAAGGAATTGCTGTGTGTGAGGGTGGGCAGGCCCTGGCACAGGGTGCCCAGAGCAGCTGTGGCTGCCCCTGGATCCCTGGGGGTGTCCAAGGCCAGGTTGGACGGGGCTTGGAGCAGCCTGGGACAGTGGAAGGTGTCCTTGCCCATGGCAGGGAGTGGAATGAGAGGATTTTTAAGATCCCTTCCAAGCCAAATCATTCTGGGATTCCATTCTATGATATACTTTAAGGAGCAAGGGTGGCATCTTCTAAGCAGAGGCCTGCTGGGTAGGTAGGACAGGGGAGCAGTAGCAGCACACATCCCCAGTCTGGGATACGGGTGCGGGACCCATCCCACTGATCTGCTCCCTGAATGGAACTCTCCTTGTGCAATTCCTTGTGTGTCCCCTTCCGTGCCCGTCCAGGATGCAGGTCCAGCACCTGAGTGAGTCACAGGGCAGCTGATGGCCAAGGGGTGGGGTGGGAGCTGGAGGTGTGCTACCTATAGGGGCCCCCTGCCACAGCCTTGCCCTGCCGTCCCTACTCATCATATGACCTTCCCAAGCACTGCATGTGACTGGGCCAGGAAGGCTGGAAAAGACCAGGCAGAGCGGAGGGGAGAGACTGGAGAGGGGGAGGGCAGCACAGCTAGAGAGGATTAGTAAGCTGGACAGATAGGGAAAGCTTTGAAACAGGGGGCTTGTGTCGGAGTTGTTGCAACAGCACAAGGGGAAGTAGGTGGATGACTGGAAGACAGGCATGGAGCGAGCTGGGAGGGAGGGATGACCTCAAAGATGACATTTGGGATCAAAGTGGGGTTAGTTTGCGTCTTGTGGAGAGGAAGACACTGCAGTCATTAGACCTGGAGGGATCAGAAACTTAGGAAGAATCTCTGACCATAAGAATAGTAAGGAATGACCACAAAAGCCACGCACTGGGATGAAAAATGATGACGCTGGAAAGATTGCAACGCACAAAGTTTAGATGTTCAGGGCTGTTGCTTCTTGATGTGTCATGAACAGAAAGCTGTCTGCTATCTGAAACTTTGGCACAGGTTGTGTTAATAGGCATCATCTAAGCTCATCTCCCAGCTCTGAGCAGACCTCTGCAAAGCCAGGTCCTATCTGGAAGGACTGCTCCTGTCCCAGGTCCCTGCAGGCTTTGGCTGCCAGCAGGGAGGCAGAGAAGCCCCTGGAAGAGAAAAGTAAGTTTGGTTGTGGTCTATCAGCTGATCCAGAGGAGCTCTTAAGCAGGGCAGCTGCAAAAACAGCAGACAGAGTTATAGAACCATGGAATCACTTAAGGGTGGAAAATACCTCTAAGGTGCTTGAGTCCATCTGCCAAAGCAGGACTGCCACATTAATCACGACTGTAACAGAGGAGCGGAGGAGGATTCTTTGATCCATTTTGTTTAGGAGATGCAGTGCAACAAAGGGAGTTTGAGGCTCCGCTTCACAGTACAGGGCACACTCAGCTTTAGAAATGTTGACAGGATTCACAGATCAAGAGAAGCTGAGGTTGGGAAGGGCCAGTGGAGGCTGTTCAGAGCAATCCCCCCGCAGCTCAAGGCAGAGTCAGCCAGAGCTGGTTGCCCATGATATTGTCTCTGGCCCACCAGCTTCAGGGTTCAACCATTCTCTTTTGTTTAAACAGAATTCCCCATAGTTTAATTTGTAACTAAATTGTGGGCAGTATTTCTGGGATAATTTAGGTTTCATTAATCAAAAGCACATTCAAAGTACTACTTCTTGGTTATGAGCTAGAAAGGTTAGGGCAAATGTAAACCCAGGATTTAATTTATCCCAGAAAGTGTTTATGATCAGGCACTTACATGATGCCTTTATTCACTTATCACAGAGACTGGCCATTTCTGGCATTTAAAGCCAGGAACGAGCAATCAGACCTGCAAAACCCACGTAAATGGGTTTGCTGTCAAAAACTGCACAGAATAAACACACACTTTAGCTACAAGGTTATTTAATCACACAGAGGTTTGTTTTACCAGTGATTCCCTCCTAGCTGGGTGTGTAGGGGGTGGATGAACCCGTAGCTTTGGACAATATGCCAAAAAAAGTTGAGTATTAAGACAACACCACTGACTGCTGTGGTTTGTTTTGACTATGATCCTGGCAGGCAGGTCATCAGCAACGTAGGGAAGGTGCTGTGGCTGCTGCGTCACACTTCAGCAGTGGTGACAGCGAGGACAGATACTCGACTGTCATGACGCTGAGCTCCCCAGCTCTTTCCTCACCCCTGCTCTGGGTACAGCATACACACGACAGAAATTATTTAAATAGGATGTGCAGCTAATCTGTCCGTGCAAAGAATTGCCTGTGTTTTAGGAGGACTCACAGGGCATCAAAAACATTTCGGATGTTCCCATGTTTTAGATGATACACTTACAATGAGTTATATATGTACACATATGTACAGATAAAAGCACATAAATATAGGCATATAAATAACTTATCTGCTTAAGTAAGGATCTTCTGGCTCCCTATGGAAGCATCTCTCCTTAAAAGTCACAGGGAGGAATATATAACATAACTGAGCCCTTCAAGTGACCAAGACAGAATTACTGATGCAGAGCAAATCTCTGATGAAGGTCAGTCCATCTTTTGGAGATGCATTTCCCCCTTTTCCATGTAGTGAAAGGACAAGGGGCCATGGCTTCCCACTGCCAGAGGGCAGGTCTAGATGGGATACTGGAAAGGAATTCTTGGCTGTGAGGGTGCTGAGCCCCTGGCACGGGTTTCCCAGAGAAGCTGTAGCTGCCCCTGGATCTCTGGCAGTGTCCAAAGCCAGGCTGGATGGGGCTTGGAGTGCCCTGGGATAGTGGAAGGTGGCCCTGCCCATGGCAGAGGGTGGGATGGGATGATTTTTCAAGTCCTTTCCAACCCAAACCATTCAATGAATCTGTGGTGCTATGATCTTGCTTCTGTGAATCACTGGTAGATTTTAAGATGCTCATGGAGAGCCCTTTAGCTGGAGAACTGGCCTACCATGTGTCCAAGTGCCACTGTTTTGCTGACTGTGGGAGGAAAAGGCAAACAGTGGGGGTGAACTGTGCCTCTGGAGCAGCCATGCATCTGGGATGAGGAGGGCAGGAGATCATAGGCTGGTCAGAGGAGAGTATTCAGAGAAAGAAGGTACAGGCAGCTGTCTGGTGGTTGGAAAGCCTCAGTGTTTGCAGCATTCAAGCTGGTTTCAATTTAAAATGTCTTTGTCAAGATTGTCTGCTTAAACATTACGACAAGGAACCATTTGTGTGTGATTTCATGAATGACAGTTTAATATCCCCACATAACCCTTGGACTCCAAAAGCTGGGTCTCTAAGAGAAATGCAAAAGATATCTACAAAAAGATTTGAGGAACTGGCTTCTATTCCTGTGTGAAGAGCAGGTCAGGCCCTCTCCTAGAACACAGCTGATACGGGGTGTGTTTCAGCAAGCCAGAGTTAAGCTTGGTCAGCCCCAGTGTTTCTATGTGTTACAGGGGGTTTAGCACAGCCCCTCCCCTGGCTCCACCTGCCCCTCTGATAGAAGTGACCGCTCCAAGCCAGGTGTGTGCTTGAGCTGAGTGTCAGCCTGGAACGTGAGCAGGAAGGTCCCCTGGCTGGAACTGAAGTCCATGTGGTTTTAGACCTGCCACAAAAACATAACTCCAGCCAGTCCTGGAGCTCACCCGTCCCTCTGGTCAGGAGGGATGATGACTGTCAGGGACATTGGCTGATTGTCACAATTGGCTCTCAGTAGCACTGGTGAGGCCACTTGTTTGCTCACAGCTAAAGACACAGAAAGAGTTACGTGGGACAACACTCCTGCACCTGTACACTCCCTGCTGCCTGTTGGGCCTTTCCATGGCAGGATAAGGGGTGCAGCCCCCTTCCAGCCCCAGGACAGCCAGAGGAGAGAATTATGGGATCAGTGTATGGTTTGGGTGGGAAGGGACCTTAAACCTCATCCAGTCCCTCCCCCTGCCATGGGCAAGGACACCTTCCACTATCCCAGGGTGCTCCAAGCCCGGTCCAACCTGGCCTTGGGCACTGCCAGGGATCCAGGGGCAGCCACAGCTGCTCTGGGCACCCTGTGCCAGGGCCTCCCCACCCTCACACACAGCAATTCCTTCCCAAGATCCCATCCAGCCCTGCCCTCTGGCACTGGGAAGCCATTCCCTGTGTCCTGTCCCTCCAGGCCTTCGCCCAAGTCCCTCTGCAGCTCTCCTGGAGCCCCTTGAGGCCCTGCCAGGGGCTCTGAGGTGTCCCTGGAGCCTTCTCTTGTGCAGGTGAGCACCCGCAGCTGTCCCAGGCTGGCTGCAGAGCAGAGGAGATGGCAGAAACCTCTGTGGCCATTGTGATCAGCCCTTCATGGGAGGATATTCCCAGAAGGAGCTTCCTGAGCACAGCGCAGAGGTTCTGCTCGGGTCTAAGCAGAGCTGGGTGTTTGCTGTCTGTACTTGTTGGGACAGCGAGGTGTCCCTGTGCATGCACAGCACAGGCACCAGGGCTGGGCAGTACGGACAGGGGAGCAAGAGGGATGGCACAGCAGAGTTTAAGGTAAAGTCCTGTGGAATTGAGGTTCCAGTACGATTAGGAGGCAGCTGCTTCCCATGCAGGAGTTTTCAAGAATATGATTGTGGACTTACCTGCTTGAATTTTCTGCTTAGGATCTCTCTTGGAGTCAGCTCATACAACCCAGATATCCAAGGCAGGTGGTGCAGTGGGGGAGTAAGCTGGTTAAATCCCAACAAGAGCACAAGCTCAGCTGCCTCAGCCCTGATCCCAGCACCAGGTTATGTGCTACGCTGCCCATGAGAGCACTTGTCAAGCTTCCAGCAAAGCTGAAAATGTGCATCTCAGGGAATGGGCACGGCCCCAAGACCGCCAGAGCTCCAGGAACGCTGCCAGGGATGCACAGGGTGGTATTTTTGGGGTGTCTGTGCAGGGACAGGAGCTGGACTCAATGACCCTGGTGGGTCCTTCTCAGCTCAGGATATTCTGTGATACCCTTCCACCACTGCAAGCCCTCAGCAGCTGAGGAAAACAGTTCCACCCGTAGGGAAACAGAAAATGTATTTATTTTGGGTTTGATTGATGAACACAGGTGATAATCCCCATCATGTGTCAAGTACTTGTGTTTCACACCTCTCCTCCAGCTTTCCTTGAACGTCTCCTTGCTTCTGTGCTCTGCTGCCAAGACGCAGCTGTGTGTAAAGGTGCTTCTCATGGAAAGGCTGGGTTCCTGCCTCAGCAGAAAATACAGGAAGGTGCAGAGGGAAGGGCAGAAAGGATGAAGAAGGGTTGCATTCAGGTGTGTTCAGAGAGGGGATTCCTACTGTATGGTGGAGAAGGCTGTGGAAGTGTTTGAGGACCGCAGCTTTAACTAGTTTAAATTTATTGTACCTGGAAACTTAGTGCTGTATAGTGTTCCCCAGAGCAGCTGTGGCTGCCCCTGGATCCCTGGCAGTGTCCAAGGCCAGGTTGGACAGGGCTTGGAGCACCTTGGGATAGTGGAAGGTGTCCCTGCTCATGGCAAGGGATGGAATGAGATGAGCTTTAAGATCCTTCCAAACCACTCTGTGACTGTATGATAAAGAGAACAAATAACATTTGCCCACACCCCAGCATGCTCCCCTCTTTGAGACCAGTGCTTGAAAGTTGCTTGGAGACTTTGCAGAGAGCTTCTCTGAAACCAAAGAAAAACGCACATTTTAAGGCAGGTAAATGGAGCTGCAGTAACAACCAGAGCTCTTACAGTTTTTAGCCGTGTAAATATTTGTGATAGCTCAAATATTTTCCTCTTCCCATCTGGGTGAAATCCTAGCTGCAGAGCTTTGGGGCTTTTTAGCCCTAAACAAGAGATCCAAAAATAGCCTTCTGCTCAGAGCCTTTACATGGGCAGCAAGTTCTTCCTCCTCTTATTTCTAAACTCAGTTAAACCCAGACTCTTGTGCTGGGGAGGTGCCTGCACACCAGATTACTGCCCTCTCAGGAATATGTCTCTCTATTTTTTTTTTTCCCCCCCATTCTGTCAATTTTTCTCAATGAGACTTTTGCTGCAGCTGGGCACCACTTTCAGGAAAAAAATTGTTTTTATTGAGCTGCTTCCCAAGCAGTTCTAGTCGCAAATGCTGCCTAAAATGGAAAAGAAAAATCTTTTCTTTTAATGAGTCAGTCTGTGATTATTTTATAACGGTGCAATAAATACCAGTTGAGGTTTTTAAATAGGAACTTGAACGAATCTCTTCGTTCTGGTGTCCTGGACACCTCTGTGAGTGATGTGCTGCTCTATTCCCATCCTGAGCTGCCATCTAATGGTGAACATGGTGGTGGCTGCTGGAATCAGAGTTGGACCAGATTATCTTAAGGGTCTTCCCAAACTTAACAATTCTGTGATTTCAGGTGAGGGGTCGGATTCTGCTCCCAGAGAACAAGGGACAGGAGGAGAGGACATGGCCTCACGTTGTGCCAGGGGAGGATTGGGTTGGACACCAGGAGGAATTTCCTCATGGAAAGGCCTTGGAAGGGGTTGCCCAGCAACGTGGTGGAGTCCCTGTCCCTGGAGGTGTCAAAGGAAGGCCTGGACATGGCACTCAGTGCTCTGGGCTGGGTGACAAGGTGGGGGTTGGACACAGGTTGGATTTGATGATCTTGGAGGGCTTTTTCCAATCTAAATGATCCTGATTGATTGAATCATGCAATCACAGAATATCCTAAGCTGCAAAGTACCCACAAGGACCATCGAGTCAGCTCCTCAACAATCCCTGTGCCTAAGAGCGGTGTCCGAACGCCCCTGGAGCTCTGGCAGCCTCGGGGCCGTGCCCATGCCCTGGGGAGCCTGGGCAGTGCCCAGCACCCTCTGGGGGAAGGACCTTTCCCTGATCTCCAGCCTAAACCTCCCCTGGCACAGCTCCAGCCGTTCCCTGGGTGTTGTCAGTGGTCACGAGAGAGAAGAGATCAATGCCTGACCTTCCTCCTCCCTCACGAGTAAGTTTTGAACTGCGATGAGCCTCCCTTCAGTCTCCTGCAGCTGAACAGACCAAGTGCCCTCAGCCGCCCTTCATACGGCTTCCCCTCGAGGCCCTTCACCATTTTCGTAGCCGTCCTTTGGACGCTCTCTTACAGTTTAATACCTTCCTTATATTGCGGCGACTAAAACCGCTCACAACCTTCAAGGCGAGGGCGCACCAGTGTGGAGCGGCGCGGGGCAGTCCCCTCCCTTGACCGGCTGGTGGAGCTGTGCCTGATGCACACTAAAAGCACCCGCGCCATGAGCTGAGGGTGCTATCCCTCAGTGGTGTCTATCCCCATGGCAGGTTTTATTCACGGGGACGGCGAGGGGACGGCTCCCGAGCACTCCCTCCTCACACTAAAACAACCACGGCCGCCATGCTGAGGGCGGGACGGCGGCGGAACGTCCCCGCCCGAAATCTCGCGAGATGTGCGCGCG
>WEIT01022000.1:437238-453130 GCA_013389985.1 Dryoscopus gambensis
GCGGGGATGCGGATGCGGGGCGCAGGGAAGGGGAAGGCCCGGGAAAATTCATGGCTGCGATGATGACATTCTTAGGACACCTTTGGATGTAACTGTGAAAAGAACGCGTAATTCCTGAGCAGCTGCGGCGGTAAGAGGAGCAGTCCGGGTCCTGCGTGCCAGTGTTGAAAATTTAATACGTTTTATTTGGTGTTTTTCAGCTGAGCTCTCAGGATGGTGCGCTACTCCCTGGATCCGGAGAACCCCACAAAATGTGAGTTGCTGTTTTAAGAGAGTTCGTGCGGGATTTCACGGAAGCCGGGGAGGTTCTGATTCTAAAAATTGGTCTTTTTTTCTCCCTTGCAGCATGCAAGTCGCGGGGATCTAACCTGCGTGTGCACTTCAAGGTAAGGAGTGTGCGAGCGGCAGGAATTGCAAATTCATTTTGTGTTTCACTTGGTTTTTGTTAGTTTTTGGTGTTATTTTTTAAAATAAGCGCAGATTGGCTTGGTTTGAAAGGGATTGTGAGGATTATCTTGCTCCCCCCTCTATCGAGGATAAGGGACTGGGCCACGTTGGACACTGCCAGGGATCCAGGGGCAGCCACAGCTGCTCTGGGCACCCTGTGCCAGGGCCTGCCCACCCTCACACACAGCAATTCCTTCCCAAGATCCCATCCAGCCCTGCCCTCTTTTTAAGGAAGTGTCTTTTACGATTTAATCATTATAGGATTGCTGTTACCTGCTTATAATGGTCTCCATCCACAAAAAAAAATACAATCTGTATGCTAAAATTGTCCTTGTCTAATTCAGATATCAAAATAACGCAGTAAAACAGTGGGAGTGAATTTATCAGACACTAGGCTGGTGTTTGGTGTGAAATTTTTCTCATTTTTCCCACTCTTTTTGGCTGTGTCATGTTTGGCACAAAGAGCCCAGTTCCTCTGGAAAGGCCTTAGGTGCCGAAAATAATTCAAAAGTGTTATTTAATCACCAGAACTTAGCAGTGCGTTTTCTGCTCAGTGTTACATTCAATTTTCACTTCAGTTTTCATTTTTTATTATGAGCAGGCAGGATTATAGTTAAAGCTAGCTTAGTTATTATTTACAGTCAGTAAATACTGTTTAGAAGACTGATCTTTTATCCTTAATTTTTATTTCTGAGCCTTTCCTTCTCTGTAATTCCTTTAGAGAAGATAACATTGTTAACAATTGTCACAGTGTTTCCTTGTCAGTTTCGTTGTGTTTGACATTTTTGTAAGAATTTATCCATCAGGATCTTACTTTGTTGGATTAGTGGCCAAAGAGCAGCTCTGAAAACTACAAGTACTTAAATGACACTTTTATTGAGAGTTGCAAATTTCCTTGTTGGATTTGGCCACTAGGTTAAGAAAAAAAGGTGTGTGGTAGCCACAGATCCATTAGTGGCAGTCATACCAAGGGTTAGAAAAGTGGGTAGCAAACAAGAAAGATGTTGTTAATTATTTTTTTCATTCTTTGACTTGGGTCTTTTTTGGTAAGTGCTTCCTTTGTAGCCAAAGATATTGTATCCGGGAAGGACAGAGGAGTGGTTGTGCTCTTGGAAAGATGTGTTCAGAGGATCTTTTCTGTGCCCTGTGTTGGTAGAACACCCGGGAGACCGCGCAGGCCATCAAGGGCATGCACATCCGCAAGGCCACCAAGTACCTGAAGGACGTCACCCTGAAGAAGCAGTGTGTCCCCTTCCGGCGCTACAACGGCGGCGTCGGGCGGTGCGCCCAGGTGAGCTCCTGGGAAAAAGGGATGTAGAAGTGGTGTGGATGTCATCTTGTCGTTCTTGATGGTAAACCTGCATTAAAACACAGAATCACCGGGTCGTTTGCATTGAAAGGGACCCCAAAGCTCACCTCACTCCAATCCCCTGCCATGGGAAGGGACACCTTCCACTAGCCCAGGTTGCCTCAAGAGGGAGAAAAGAGTGGCTCTTAATTCCGTTAGATGCATCTGTCTTAAATGTGTGCATCTAGCTGGTGGCATTGAGTAAAGGGATGACATTTTTTTGGGTTTGGTGTACAGCCAAGTAGAATAGATTCTAATCCATTCTAATCCGTAAGATCTGGGGTCCTCAGCACAGGAAGGATATGAACCTGTTGGAGCCAGTCCAGAGGAGGCCACGGAGCTGCTCCCAGGGCTGGAGCCCCTCTGCTCTGCAGCCAGCCTGGGACAGCTGCGGGTGCTCACCTGCACAAGAGAAGGCTCCAGGGACACCTCAGAGCCCCTGGCAGGGCCTCAAGGGGCTCCAGGAGAGCTGCAGAGGGACTTGGGCCAAGGCCTGGAGGGACAGGACCCAGGGAATGGCTTCCCAGTGCCAGAGGGCAGGGCTGGATGGGATCTTGGGAAGGAATTGCTGTGTGTGAGGGTGGGCAGGCCCTGGCACAGGGTGCCCAGAGCAGCTGTGGCTGCCCCTGGATCCCTGGGGGTGTCCAAGGCCAGGCTGGATGGGGCTTGGAGCAGCCTGGGACAGTGGAAGGTGTCCCTGACATGGCAGGGGTGGGACTGGATGGGCTTTAAGGTCTCCCCCAGCCCAAACCATTCTGTGATTCTGTGATAATGGCAAGTTAAAGGTGTATAATAGGTCACTTAATTTAAGTTGTGCCAGGCCAGAAGCAGGACTCCCACTGTTGTTCTCTCATTCCAGGCCAAGCAGTGGGGCTGGACCCAGGGCCGGTGGCCCAAGAAAAGCGCGGAGTTCTTGCTGCACATGCTGAAGAACGCAGAGAGCAACGCTGAGCTCAAGGTGGGTGTTACAAAGTGTTGGTGTCATGGTGTGTGTCAGCACCCCTGGCCTGGGTGTCAGTGACATGGGAGAGCCACTTTTCCACCTGCTTTTTCCACAAAACTGAATTGTATGGAGGCTTTGGTGTGCGTCCCTGCTTTAAGCAGGCTCTGTGTGTTCTTCAAGTTAAAATGGCACCAACAGTCGTTCACGGGGAAAAACTAAATTGAAAATTTTTGACACAAAAGGGCTACTTAGGTCTCTTAAAGTCTGTGAAACTGAAATCTGCAGGCTCTGGATCAGTTTGTGTCTTTGTTATAGTGTAATGTGGAAGTGGTAACCATGAAATAACCATAAACAATGAGCCATCAGCATAATTGTAAATAATTTGTGATGTGTGGGGGGTGTGATTTTGATTGGTGCTTACTTTGGTAAGTGTTCATGACATCGCCTAGCTCGGCAGTTCCATCAGTAAATCCTTGGAAAACCAGCTACGTGGCACCGCCACGCTTGGCTGTTTCAGTGACAGTATTGGTGTCTGGGGTGATAACTTGCATTTTAGCTGCAGCGATTATTTATTTGACGATGAAAACGGGTCACAAGTTTTATTCCTTGCTAGGGTCTCGATGTGGATTCCCTGGTCATCGAGCACATCCAGGTGAACAAGGCTCCCAAGATGCGCCGGCGCACGTACCGGGCACACGGCAGGATCAACCCCTACATGAGCTCCCCGTGCCACATCGAGATGATCCTCACGGAGAAGGAGCAGATCGTGCCCAAGCCGGAGGAGGAAGTTGCCCAGAAGAAAAAGGTACTGCATGTCATGTGCACTGTCCCTGTAATGGTGTTGGGAGAGCTGAGTGTTCGGCAGAGAGAGGGGTTGCTGTGATGACCATCTTAGGACACCTTTGGAAAACCCATGAAAAAAATTTAGGTCTTTCTGAGCAACCCCATTTTTAAATTTTCAATACAATATTAAGCACTTAAGAACCCTGAGAACCATTTTTTTGTTGCACAGGGGTTTGGTTCTTTCCTCTCTCAAAGCAACTACAGCGTTCCCAGACTGCATGTGGGAGTCTGGGGTGTGTTCAGTAAAATGAGTTGGATTTAGAGCCCGCAAGCAGTGTAGTGCTTGTAGGGACTCCTGTTCACGTGCAGGTGTGAGGAGTGTCATTCATGAGGGAATTCCTAACAGTTTCTCGGCACTTTGAGATGACTTTAGGATGTTTTGGGAAGGTGTTGTCTCACTTCACCATTTTCTTCTTTCTGTGTTTGTTTCCCAGATCTCCCAGAAGAAGCTGAAGAAGCAAAAGCTAATGGCTCGGGAGTAGATCTGCATGGACAGATGTACATAAATAAAATTTTAAAATCTGGATTGATTCTGTTGCTCTGCTGCAAGTTCTGACCCCATGCCGGGCATTGCTGTGGGACGAAGTGAACATTATAGAATCATAGAATGGCTTGGCTGGGAAGGGATTTGAAAGTGCAGCCAGTTTCACCTCACGGGCAGGGACACCTTCCACTATCCCAGGGCGCTCCAAGCTGCATCCAGCCTGGCTTTGGACACTCCCAGAGATCCAGGGGCAGCCACAGCTGCTCTGGGCACCCCGTTTCAGCCAGGATTCCTTCCCGATGTGGGCCCGTCCAGCCGTGCCGCGTGTTCCCTCGGGGCCGTCCCGCAGTTCCCGTCCCGCTCCGCGATGATGGGGGTCCGTGTCCCCGCCTCCGCGCGGTCACGTGACGCGCGCTGCCGCCTGCCATTGGCCGGNGCACCGGTAACCGGGGGCGCACGGGCTGTACCGACCCCAACCGCCCGCGGAGAGCGGGACGGCAACGCCTGGCATAAGTCAGCCTCCTAATCTGGCTCGTCCTTTATGGAAAACAGGGAAAAAACCGGCCGTTTTGCCCACGTAGCGTTTTCCAGCCGCTGGCAGCAAAGCCCTGCCGTGCCTAGGTTTGCCCGTCAGCTTTTTCCGTGCTGGCCCTGCGTGTGGGGGCTCACAGAAACCAGCAACACCGCCTGTGGCAAAAAATAACTTGCCTGTTAAAGTCTGATCACCTTTTCATTCTTCTTTTTTTTCCTTTTTTGGTCCTTTTTTCCTTGCTAACCAGGTGGCGGAGCAGCACCAAGTCGCAGAAGGAATTCCATCAGGACGGTGTGTCACCCTGATCCCAGGGATCGCTGGTGCATCCGGCAGAGGTAGGGGTGATATTTTGGTCAGGAATCTTCACAGGGAGCGGCTGCAGAGACAGCACAACACGTGCTGTTTCCCTGGAAGGGAGCATGGAGGGACAGGACACAGGGAATGGCTTCCCAGTGCCAGAGGGCAGGGCTGGATGGGACCTTGGGAAGGAATTGCTGTGTGTGAGGGTGGGCAGGCCCTGGCACAGGGTGCCCAGAGCAGCTGTGGCTGCCCCTGGATCCCTGGCAGTGTCCCAGGCCAGGTTGGATGGGGCTTGGAGCAGCCTGGGACAGTGGAAGGTGTCCCTGCCCATGGCAGGGGGTGGAATGAAATGATCTTGAAGGTTCCTTCCAACCCAAATAATTCGGTAATGCTATAATGATTCTGCAGCCTGAGGTGTTCCCTCCAGCCACTTTCTTCAGCTGCTGGATGAATCTGCAACACTTTGTTGGAATTTTAATATTTAGGAAGTTTTGGTGGAAAGAATACCTGAATTTTTTTTAATAAGTTTAAAGGATTAACTCATTTGTGTTGTCTCAATATAAGATTCCTCTCAGACTTCAGAGAGTAGATTTAAACTGTATTTAAAGCAGCCAGAACAGAACCTGGAAATACTCAGCTGGAAATTGATACTGTTTTTCCAAAGGCTAAAAACCTTCAGGATAGCTTAAAAAACCCCAGAAATCTAGTCCCTAGTAAAGTGTGCACGTCTGCCTTTTCATTCTCCATCTTGGAAAGCTTTTGTTTTGCTTCTTGGTGTGAGAATTGAGATGTCAGCAGCTTAGAGAGGGGGACTGTGAAGGGCAAAGTTGTGTGGCAGCAGAGCGTGTCTAATATATTGCTCATCAGCACTGGCAGGGACAGGTCTAGCTCTAATTAACTGCTTCCTCTCCCAGTTGCACCTCTCTGCCCCCTTGCTTTGCTTTTCTGCTTTTTTTTTAGCATAGACTCCAAGGTGCCAAGTTTTTCAAACTTCTAGGGTTTCAGAGAGAGGGGATGGTTCATTTTCTAGTAGTTAATTGTATGGGGTTGGTATGAGATCAGGTGAGGCCAGGAGGAAGAAGGTAACCTATATTCTATTTCTGTCAAATCCTGACTGGAATTCCCTTTTCCCACTGTCCTGCCCCTCAGTGGTAGCAACCCACTGGATGGACTGGATGGATGTCTAATTTCTCCTTAAATAAAAATGGAGTAAGCAAAACAAACCCTTTGGACTTCTAATATAGCAAGAACTGGGCTAATATCTGCAACTTGCTGCTTAAACTGGTTTAGTGTGGTTTAATAAAAAACTCTATTTCCTGAATTTGTTTATCTTAGTTGCATCTGTAGAACGGATGAATTAATACCAAATTGGGTTGGGTTTTTTTTGTTAAAATGGCAAGAATGTTCCCTTTGTTGGAGATTTTGTAACATTGGAACACACAGCATTTTTTAAGCTTTAACAGCTAATTCATAATTAAAGAATAATCAATGTTCGAGTATCAACTGTGTTTTTTATTTATTATTTAAATGCTGTCTATAGCTTGCGGCATACAAACACTGCCACCCTGAGCTGGTTTTTTCCCCCCCTCACCATCTTTGCCCCGGCACAGGAGGGAGCCATGGTGTGCATTCCGTGCATCGTGATCCCTGTTCTGCTCTGGATCTACAAGAAGTTCGTGGAGCCCTACATCTACCCCGTGATCGCGCCCTTTGTCAAGCGCCTGTTGCCCAGGAAGTCTGTGCAGGAAGCAGCAGAAGCCAAACAGGGGCCAGCTGGCAGTGCTGGGGACCCTCAGGGACCTTCAGCCGCCCAGAGAGACCACGAGGATGGATCTGGAAGCCATAAGGTAAGATTAATTCACCCAGCTAACCGGGGAAGCTGCAGGATGAGCCACCCAGAGGTAGTTCAGGGCAGGCACCACAGGAGGGTGAATGGCTGGGTGTATTTACAGACATTTTGGTGGCTATTTTCTTAGAAACAGCAGTTACCACTACTGAGACAGCTAGAAATAGTTGCTTCAAGACAGCTTCTGGTCTTGGAGGGAAAGGTATTGCACCTTTATCCTGAAACAGCTTAATTAATTTTTTTTTTTAAAGACTGGCTGTTCTTTCAGAGATGAAAAAAGTCAAATATTGGGTAAATCACAAGGGATGTATGAAGCAGAAATGAAAAACAACCCCTTTCTTCAGCCAACTCTGCCACTTGTAATGGGGGAAGATGCTTAGTGCATATAAATTATGCTTTTGATATTTATCTTCTATCAAAATGCAAGGACTTGTAAATGTTGTTACCCTCATTCCTCCCTTCCCCCTGAAGCAATAGTTATTTGTAAATCTACACAGAGACCACCACTCTCGGTTCTTGCTCCATATTTCCGTATAGATCTTCACTGGCCTTGCTTCTAAAAGCCATTTTTGTCACCAGCTGTTCCTGTTCTGGATGTGAAGTTCTCATTTGGCATCTCATTAATGACACTGTCTTTTATTTGCAGTCCGAAAGCAATGGCATTGCAAAGAGATCCACAACAGTTTATGACAAGAAAACGGCCTAAAGGAGTTAATTCCTAAGGATTGTATTCCCTTGTGTCCAGTATGAACTGCTGATATTCCTCTCACTTTGAGACTTTTTTCTTTGCACATTTTAGCTGAATAAAAAACGTTATTGCTTGCAGGAGAGAGTTTCTTTTGCCACTAAAATGGCAGCTGGCTCATTTGTTGATCTAAAATATTTGAGAGCTGAAGTTCCTGTATTTTTGTCGCTGGAACTACTTTTCGTCTCCCGTCTGTTTGGTGTGATTAGAGTTTAGGTTAAATAACTGACTAACATAAATCTAACATAGATTATCTATGGAAGGTAAATGTATCTTAGAATGTTGATGTCACTAAGTGCTAGTGCAATACTTGAGGCTTTCACCTGAAAGGCTTTATCTGTTCTTGGTGAAGAGCTGTGGACTGCATTGTGACAACAAAAGCTCATCGTTTATCTATGAAGGGTTTAGATTTTTCATGTCACATCTATGGATGAGCTAAACGAGTTATGCTGCATACAAAGTTTACTTAGCTTACTGAAAGCAAAAGGTCTCGATGTGATACTTCCAGTAATTGTTTTCCAAAATATTATGCCTTTTTTTTTCCTGAAGACAAGCAGCAGAGGCATGATACAAGAGAATGTTGCTTTATGTTCTGTTGTAGTGATTTAAACGGTGCTGTTCTGGCTTTAAAAAAACCCCCAACATACAACTAAAACCTCTCTAACATGCTTGTGGAATTTTAATTATAATAAACCAGGATTTTATTTTCAAATAAGTCTCTTCATACAATTATTACACAGAATCACAGAATTTTTAGGCTTCAGAGCTATAAATACCTCAAGTGGTGAAAAAAATCTTTGGAAACCTGGAGACAGGCCCCAGACAGAAGGAGGTCCCAAAATAACTGAGTTCATGATAAAGTGAACTGGGCAAGCTTTTCCTCCTCCTGGGAAGGTGGATTCTGGTGCTGACGTGCATCCCAACTGTGATGGGTTTTAAGTGTCCCTGTGCTTAGTAAGGAATAAAAGTGATAATTCCTGCTTTTTCCTGTCTGCCAAACCAGAGAGCTCTGTAAAAGATTCAAAATGAAACCATTCCAGCAGTTTTGGTTTGCTCTTTATGATTTAATTTCCCTAAAATCCTCCCTCAGGCAGGCCTAAAAATGCCCCTTTTTATCCAGGCCGTCCTTGAACCATCATTGTGGTCCAGTCTTATTCTCGTGACTGTGATTTCTCTCACCAGAAAATTAATTACTCCGGTATCTAATTTTGCCCACCCAGTGCCTGTGGTGAGGTGCCTCATTTCCTGCCAGTGCCTGGTCTGGTCAGACCTGGTGTGAATCAATCTGCAGCGTTCACAGATGTGCCTCTGCAGCCACAGCCATGGCTTTGCAACGAGCTCCGTTGCAGACACCTCTGCGTGAGACCTTGATTAATGCTGTTTGCTCCCCTTAATGAGCCAGTCTGTTTGGACCTGAGTTTGGAAATGCTGTTTAACCAGCTCTTAACCTACATCTTTGGAACATAACCCCCCATTGGATCAGAGTATCACAGTTTTCTCCTTGGTCAGTGAATCCCAGGGTCATTTAGGTTGGAAAAGACCATTGAGTCCAACCTGTGCCCAATCCCCACCGTGTCACCAGCCCAGAGCCCTGAGTGCCATGTCCAGTCATTCCTTGGATACCTCCAGGGATGGGTACTCTACCACTGCCCTGGGCAGCCCCTGCCAAGGCCTGAGCACCCTTTCCATGGGGAAATTCCTGCTGGTGTCCAACCTGAGCCTCCCCTGGCCCAGCCTGAGGCCGTTCCCCCTCCTCCTGTCCCTGTTCCCTGGGAGCAGAGCCCGACCCCCCCGGCTGCCCCCTCCTGTCAGGGACTTGTGCAGAGCCACAAGGGCCCCCCTGAGCCTCCTTTGCTCCAGCCTGAGCCCCTTTCCCAGCTCCCTCAGCCACTCCTGGAGCTCCAGCCCCTTCCCCAGCTCCATTGACCACGGCTGCTTCAGCATCACAAGAAAACAACACTTTTCCCTTGACTTTTTACCCACTGCTGTTTGCTGAGCATTTGTCACCTGCCTCACCCAAATTGTACCCCACTTAAAATCTTATCTATGTGTTTGGGGCAGATCCAAAAGCTTTAGCAATTTCCACATAGTATGAAGAGAACTTCCCAAAGCCAGAGTCTTACCTTGACATATTGTCTTTACCTACCAAAACCATCCTCTCTCCAAGGCATCCACAGAGTTTCTTTTGCAAACATCTCCTATATGGCAACAGGGAGCTCAGCGTTTAGTAGCACCAAACCCTCACTCTGCTATTTAACACAAGAGAGTTCCCCAATGGTTTGGTTATGGGCACGCAGAATTGTTTATGATGAAAAAGCCCTCTGAGATCATCGAGTCCAACCATTCCCCCAGCACTGCCAAGGCCACCACTGACCCATGTCCCCAAGTGCCACGTTCACCGAAGTTTTAAATCCTGCCTGGGATGGGGACTACACCACTGCCCTGGGCAGCTGTGTCAGGGCTGGACAACCTTTCCATGGAGAAATTTTTCTTCATGTACAACCTGAGCCTCCCACGGCCCAGCCTGAGGCCGTTCCCTCTCCTCCTGTCCCTGTTCCCTGGGAGCAGAGCCCGACCCCCCGGCTGCCCCCTCCTGTCAGGGACTTGTGCAGAGCCACAAGGGCCCCCCTGAGCCTCCTTTGCTCCAGCCTGAGCCCCTTTCCCAGATCCCTCAGCCTCTCCTGGGGCTCCAAACTCTTCCCCAGCTCTGTTCCCTTCTCTGGACACGCTCCAGCCCCTCCATGTCCTTGTTGTCCAAGGGGCCCAGAACTGGCCACAGGATTGGAGATGCCTCAGTCATGCCCAGTCCAAGCTGCAGCTCTGCAGCTAAACAAGAATATGTGTTCTGACATCCTGAGCATTGCTGAAGAGATTGTCCCTTCCATTCTATTTTAATATGTTGGGCATCTCACAAACAGGCTGTAGTTTTAGAGTATATCAGCCTCTAAGCAGCTGTGAACACAACAAAGAGTAGAGCAAGAGCTTTACTGGGACTCTTTTAATCTGTAAATGTATTCAGTCAATTTATGAAGTCTGCATAATTAATTTTTTTTAGTTATTTAGGGTATTTTTACAGAAGGGAGTGCATTGAACAATAACATAGAAAATAAAGTGTATAATAAATTAGACTGCAGGCTGCACCAGGCTTCCAGCTGTGTGCCAGTACTGTATTTAAACACCAAGCCTTCTGAGAAAACTGCAAAAACTAAAACAGGCGGATAATGCAAGATTACGTGTTTGTGCTCTCTGGAATGGTGTTCCACTGCTTTTATCAGCTGCAGTTAAACCCTAAAGTGAGCAATCCACATCACAAAACTTTCTGTATGAGGCACTTCACTGGAAGTCCTGTCAGGAGATCTGTGTTATAACTCTTCTGCCCCTATTGTTTTTCAATAAAAGGTCAATAATCCTGTTGTGTTGGGAATAGTTAAATAAAAATCAGGTGAAAGCAAAGGCTGAGCCTGCCAGGAGTGCAGGAGACCATCTACTGGGATGCAAAGGAGTGCACAAAGCCTTCTTTAAGAAAAATAAGCAGTCAGAAATTAAGGAAATCCTCATGTGAGAGAATAATATCTATCAGGTGAGTTGAATTTAACTGAGAAAATTCCCATGTGCTTGTTACTCGCTAAAAACAAGATTTACAAAAGGTTTAGGCACCTGATGGTGGCACATGGACATCTACCAGAATTTCCTAGGCCAAGTAGCAGCTTTGTTTACACTGAAGACTTTTAGAAAATTTGAGTTGGCATCTTTAGGGGACCACAGTGCTGCAAATCTAGTCCTAAGTTCTTCAGCATTAAACCTGTCTGGCTTTACTTAAATACTTTGAGTAAAGATCAATGAATCAGTATTTGAAAAACCATCATTCAAATAAACTAATTTCAAATAAACTGATTTCAAATATTTTTTCTTAGTGGGAAGGTCTAAATGAGATGTGGTACCTTCTATGTGTTGGTTTGCACAGGTAGCTGGATGCCAAGAAGTTAATTGAAAACAACATTTTAAAAAATGCAAGTATATGCCAAAACTTTTTAAATAAAAATTAATTTTATGTTTCTGATTATTTTGATGGGCCTGATCCTGAAAGGAAATCTAGCGTATTAAATTGCACATGATCAGCTGCTAAGAATGTCTAAACTGACAATAAAGTTAAATTCTGATCTAATGACAGTAGTTATGTTGTTATTACCCAGATGTGGCAGTCATGTCCCAGCTGAATTCTGGGAGCTGTTGGACATGCTGCTGAAGTTCTGTCCTCAGAGTCATTCCTTCATGGTTTCTGTACAATGCAGAACATTATTGCTGAAAGAACAGTGGCTTCAGAGTTTGCAGGTAAAGGAAATGAAGAGAAGTTTAATTTACACTTAGGTTAACTAAATCGCCTTCAGCGAGAAATAATTCTGATTCATTAAACTGCCTAAGACGTGGAAGAAGGGATTATCTTCCTTGTGCGGTTTCCTGATTGTTACAGCACGCTCGCTGCACCAAATCGTATTTTGGTTGTAACAGACTGCCATTATTCCTGTTTTCAGTGAACCTGGCTGCAGTAATTTAATTGAAAAGGTCTAGAAGGCCATGTTTGCCGTGGTGATTCTTTTGCGTTAGAAATGCTTTTAGATAATAGTGCTGTATCTTTCTCTCACTGTTGTTTTAGAATCATAGAATGGTTTGGGCTGGATGGGGCCTTAAATCTCATCCCTCTGCTGTGGGCAGGGACACCTTCCACTATCCCAGGTTACTCCACGCCCTGTCCAGCCTGGCCTTGCGATGGCAGTGAAACATAAATTGACATGTTGTGAATAGATGTGTTTATACACGCACAGACGTAGCAATGCTTGTTTTTGGTGCGGGGATTGCTCTGCAACTCTTTTTTTGCACACAGTGTTTCTATAGCCGTGCTGTTGACCACACACCACCTCTGTGGCCGCAGCCATTCCCATCAAACGCTGTGTGAACACAAGGCAAGCCCCATGCCAGGGTTGTTGCTGTAATGTGGCAATGTTTACGCAGGGTTACACCCTATTTGTTCTGTTTGCAGACGGGCTGTTGGCATGCACCACCCAGGGACAGGGATGTGTAAGAGCCCAGCTGAGGATTTGCTGTCACACACCACATGGAACGTGGAAATAAACTCAAGACTACACGGGGAAGGGTTTCCCTTTTAATGAGACAACAGGTACTTTGGAACCTGTTGTCGATGGCAAAAACCCCACTTTAGAGATGAAGGTTACCGTTGGACAAGCAATGATTTAAAGCAGCACAAAGGCAGGATGGGCCCTGGTAAATCCTCCTGCCTTCAGTCATTCATTGTTGGTTCCATTTTCTGGGCTTACCTCATGTCACACTGAAAAGTGGAATGCAGGATAGAGAATCAGAATGAATCCCAGAATAGCTGGGGTGGGAAGGGACCTTAAAGCTCATCTTGTTCCAGCCCCTGCCATGGGCAGGGACACCTTCCACTATCCCAGGCTGCTCCAAGCCCCATCCAGCCTGGCCTTGGACACTGCCAGGGATCCAGGGGCAGCCACAGCTGCTCTGGGCACCCTGTGCCAGGGCCTGCCCACCCTCACACACAGCAATTCCTTCCCAAGATCCCATCCAGCCCTGCCCTCTGGCACTGGGAAGCCATTCCCTGGGTCCTGTCCCTCCAGGCCTTGGCCCAGGTCCCTCTGCAGCTCTCCTGGAGCCCCTTGAGGCCCTGCCAGGGGCTCTGAGGTGTCCCTGGAGCCTCCTCTTGTGCAGGTGAGCACCCGCAGCTGTCCCAGGCTGGCTGCAGAGCAGAGGGGCTCCAGCCCTGGGAGCAGCTCCGTGGCCTCCTCTGGACTGGCTGCAGCAGCCCCAGGTCCTNTAGGTGTCACGGCCATCCCGCCCGTCACGGACTACACCTCCCGTCGTACCGCGCGCGCCGCCCCTCGCGGGCTTCGCGCACGCGCAGCGGGGCCGCNGGCCGAGGCAGCCCGTCACTGACTCCGCCACCGACCTCGGGCCCAGGGCACGGATGGTAAGCGCAGCCTCGGTGGTGCCTTCGAGGGGCATGGGCGACGGGTGGACCCGGCGGGCGCCGGCTCCGAGAGGGGCCCTCGAGATCCCCCGGTTGCCCCGACGTCACCGTCCCCTCGTGGCGCGGGCCTGTGTCGCGATAGATGAAGGGATGCCTTGCGTAATCCGACAGCGGCGCTGCGGAGAGTTGCCGGGGCACCGGTGTCCCTGGCCGGTCTGGGGCATCTCCAGGGATCCTTTACTAGGTTCCCGGGTTGTACCTGTGTCCCTTAGGGATCTAGGAATCAATCCCTCGCTGGGTCTCCTGGGTGTCCTTGTGTCCCTTAAGTATGCAAGGATCCCTGCCAGGGTTCCCACCAGGGTTCTGGTTTGTCCAGACCTTGACAGGGATCCTGTGATCCCTCAGGGTCCCTGGGATGTCCCTGTGCCCCTTTAAATGTGCTCAGGACTGGAAAGCCAGAGGTTCATACCCATACTTTTCTTCTGTGCTCTTAATGATATTTATTGTTCATTATTGGATGATAATTTGACTTATTTTTCATCCTGTTCTTGAGAACCAGAGGCTTTTCTAGTGCTCTGCAGCATCTCAGATCTGCTGGGGCTCACTCTGCCTCCTCACTTCTACCACATTGTTTTCATACTTATGAATGATAGTGTTTATCAAAAGTGAGGCATATTTTTGTTTAAAATTGAATTGGTATCTCACCTTAGTTGCCAGGCTTTGTATTACCTGGTATGCCTTCGTGCCAAGCACTGTTTGTTTATTTATTTATTTTTAATCTCCTGTGCTGGTCATAGGGAGTTTGTGGTGCTGTAATCTGATTTTTTCCCCTGTCCTGTGCTGAGGGATAACGTGCTGGGCTGTAGTTCTAATCATTGTAGGTATTTGCAGAAGTGAGTAAGCTGTTGATATTCCCATCACGGATCACTTTTGGAGTGCAGGAGAGCAGAAATAGGCTCCCGGGTGGTTGGGTCCAGTGTCCCAACACGGGGTTGTGTAATCCCACATTGTGTCAATTCCCAACTGAAAAATGTTCAAGGTGCTCCAGCTGGGGCGACTAAAAAATTGCCAGTGCTCCTGAGATTGCCAGGAGCTTGGGAAGGCCTCATGCTGTGCTTTCCATGGGCTGTTTTCTCTTTCCATTGCTGCTGCATCAGCAGAGGCCTGTCGAACAGCCCGGGGAATGATGGACCCAGCTCAGCACTCTCACCTGGCTGAAGCATCCCTCAGCTCCTCCTCTTCCAGTCCTATGCTGATGTTTTACCAGCAGAGCTTCTAATCCGTATTTCCCGATAAAAAAAATATTTATAGCAAATTATTGCTAAAATCAGATGGCTCTGGTGCTTCCTTCCAGTGATTTTATCAGATTAATAGGAAGATTCTGAGATCATAGAATCCCAGACTGGTTTGGGTGGGGAAGGGACCTTAAGGATCATCCAGTCCCACCCATGCCCTGCCACGGGCAGGGACACCTTCCACTATCCCAGGCTGCTCCAAGCCCCATCCAGCCTGGCCTGGGACACTGCCAGGGATCCAGGGGCAGCCACAGCAGCTCTGGGCACCCTGTGTCTCAGCACTCTCACAGCTAGGAATTCCATCCCAATATCTAATCTAAACCTGCCCTCTGGCCGTTTCTAACATGCTGCATTTTTAAGATGTTAGGATGTTTTTAACATGCTGATGACTGACAAAAGTCACTAAAAGCAAGAAATCCTGTTTGTTGGCTGATGAGCTGATGTCAAAGTAGATGGTTAATGATTTTAACAGTATTTTTCAAAGTGTATTCTCTAGAGTGGAAAGTCTATTGCACCTTGAAGTAATCCCACACCCTGGCAAGTATAATTTAACATGCAGTAGATCCTGAAGATAGGTTATATAAATCATGATGTGTGATATAATAGAAAATTATTACACATACAAACCAGATTTTTCTTTCTGCATAATATACTTCTTTATGCTATGGATAGATCTTCAAGTGTGAGAAATTTTAAAAGCAGAGACAAATAAACCTGTCGCAAAAACATGGTTAATGCCCAAATTGTGGAAGAGTGCAGATACCAACATAGTTGTATAAGCTTTGAAATATATCAGAATATACCAATATTGAAACAAATGCTGGCCTTTTGATGAACACCTGGGCATCTGTTTGAAGCCTAAAAGGTGGTTGAATTATCTTTTTGAAACATTGCTTTGGCCATTAGGCAGGTTTTACTTACGTCTGATAGAGACAGAGGGAGGAAGTATTTGTGTGTAAGAGTAATCTTAACATCCCTTCCATACAGAAGCTACTTGATTTATTAAATCATGCTAGGTTTATTCTGATTTGTATCATATCCAACCCAGCTGTCCATTTTAATTATGGTAGAAACAGTGAATTACTTTTAATTTATTCTTTAGGTAGGT
>WEIT01022000.1:466747-514509 GCA_013389985.1 Dryoscopus gambensis
CAGCTTGGGTGTCTGGCAGGTAAAGAAAGCCACTGAGGCCTTTCACAGTGTAGGAGTGGGAGCAGGTAAGTGGTGCAGACATAAATGATAGCCAAAGGAACAGCTTCCAGCAGTTTAGTTTTGGGTTGCCCCATGCTTTTCACTGTAAAAGGTTTATTTGGGTATCTTCTTCCATAAAGCAAATCATGCGTGCTAAGCAGGTACTGCTGAAGTGTCTGCTGAGGCATTTCTGGTTTCAGCCATTAGGAAGAGCTTGGTGCTCTAATTTCATGCTCCTGCATGTTCCTTTTTTTTTTTTTTCCTTCATGGGTCCTTATTTGTTGTACAGAACGGACTTGTGGGAGCTGGATAAAAATTGTATAAAACCTCTTAAATCTGCTACTTCTATACTTTAGGTGACTGACCGATCAAATAGTGTTTGGATATTGGAAAAATAAAATACAGCTTTTCTGCATGATTTTTTTTTTGTTACTGTCAGGATTAAAAGCTATGAGGTTTGCTTTGGAGTGTTAGCTCTCAGTCTAGGCAGACTTTGTGTTTGTCTTGCTTTTCCATGATTTGCTACCAAGAATGCAACCTCCTCCTTAGTGGTGGTATTAGGTACAATTATTTTCTGATGGAAAACTTAAAGTTAACTAAAGCAGAACTTGCTGAAAATCATGTGCTTAATATTTACTGTTCTGCTTTGTTCCTTCCCCAGAGTTATTAATGAGTTGCTGGTTCAAGAATAATGTGCATGGGCCTTTAATGGAAAGACATAAAAATGAGAAGCTTTTATGTTGCTTTAACATGGTGTACATTTTTAAAATGGTACAATAAATCATATGCTGCCTTATATTCTTTGATGTCTGTCCTCCAACTAGTCCATTAAAATCAGCATTCCCACAGTATGAATTTACTAAATGGGCTGGTTCTTCTGTTTTATATTCAATGGCAAAGAAAAAAGGCCTTCCCATGAGGAAAAACTGTCAGGAAAGCTGCTTGTTTTGGGCTTTTTTTCTCCTTTTTCTAGAGGGGTACTAGTCTGCTTTTGTTTGGGTCTTTTTCTCACCATACTAAGGGCAGGTGTTGTGGTGTGAGTATGTTTATAATTGCAGCTTTTAGGCAGAATGCTTTCTCTTGTTGTGTGGAGATATTTTAACAGAAGCCACTGCAACTTTGAAACAACTTCTACTGTGGTGCCATTAAAATAAAAGCGGATAAAACCACGTTCTTCAAAGTTGGCTCCTGTCAGGAAACAACTTTCACTGTGTTAATAATTATGGTTTTGCCAAAGACTGATTGTTAGTAAATTTAAAGTAAGGCAGCTGAATTCAACCATTTGAAAATGATCCTGTTTATAATGCCACTGAGTTTTTTTCCTTTCTGTTTTTTCCCCATCCTCTTCTTTCTGGAAGTCATGTTTTTTACAATATATGCCAGAATAGCCGACCGCAGAATCTGGCTTTTTGCTAGTAAGAAGCCAGAAATAAAAATCTGCAGTCAATGAAAATGATGACATTTTATTGACTGCTCAATTTGTCATTCTTTCCCACCTCTGCTGAAAAGAGGTTTTCTTACAGAAGACTAACTTCCTGATGAAGAAACTCTTGTACCGTGATGAGTGATTGCAAACACTAAGTGATTAAATCCCAACGAAATAACAATTATCCTTGATTACTCTTTACTTTCACCACTGATGTGTGATAGCTGCAGTCACACAGAGTCACACAGATGCTGCCTGTGTATATAGGGGTTTGTAGCGACAATTGGTATACAAAATATCCTGTGGCATGGTGTTAAGATGTTATAGAAAATAATCACTGCGACTGTAAAACCTCTCCTGTTTGGATACCTTTAAAGTAAACAAAGACAAAACCATTTTCTTAAAAGATGGCTGCACTGTCAAGGAAGCAAATTTCACTATTATTAATTTTAGTTTTGCTGAAGTCTGTGGACTTACCCTCTACATAAAGGAAAAACAAATAAAATAATGTGTTTCTTTTATTAAGTACTTTGAAAGTGCTGGCCATCAGATTGCAGGATGAGGGCAGAACTCCTGTGAAGCCTGGAGTTTTTTCCTGAAGTGTGTGGGAAGCAACTGTGCACCTTACATGTTTGCTTGTATCCAAGTGAGCCAGTCAAGTCTGTAAAGTTACGAATACTTTGCTTTGAATCTTTTCTGTTTGCCCCGTATGTTCACAGCCCATTTGAATCCCCACATCAGGTGATACCTTTTGTTCATTTCTTGGAAAACTGTAGAACTGGTGAATATGTAAATATGTACTGCTTTCTCAAAGTGAGGTTGTTCAGTTCAGGTTGTGCCAGTTGAAGTACACGTGCAAACTCACCCAGGTCACTGTGATCATGGTGTTAAAGGTCCATGGATTGAAGCTGGTGTCACAAAAGCCCTGAGCAGTTTGAGTTGGAAGGAATCTTGAAAATCATCCCGTTCCACCCCCTTCCATGGGCAGGGACACCTTCCACTATCTCAGGGTTGCTCCAAGCCCTGCCCAGCCTGGCCTTGGACACTGCCAGGGATCCAGGGGCAGCCACAGCTGCTCTGGGCACCCTGTGCCAGGGCCCCACTACCCTCAGAGTTGATTCCATGTGCACATCACGATTTTCCATCGTGGTGTCTTGTCCAGGGCAGAACTTCCTGGATGTTACCAGCGTGCCTGGGTTTCTCCTGCTGATGCTCGGCAGAGCCATCAAGCAGCGGGAAGGGTTGACTTACTTTTCATACTTACAGCCTGTTTATTACTAGCAGCAAGTAATCTGTTTCATGTTGCGAATATACCAAATGTTTCTCATAGAGAAGGGAGTATTTTACACTCCATCCTTAACAAATCTGTTCTTTACTTTTGTGTGTTCTAGCCCATGTCACCAAGTGTCACATCCACAGGGCTTTTAAATCTACCGTGGGATGGCAACTCCACCACTGTCATGGGCAACCTGTGCCAGGGCTGGACATCCCTTTCCGTGAAGGAATTTTCCCTAATATCCAACCTGAGCCTCCCCCAGCCCAGCCTGAGGCCGTTCCCTCTCCTCCTGTCCCTGCTCCCTGGGAGCAGAGCCCGACCCCCCCGGCTGCCCCCTCCTGTCAGGGACTTGTGCAGAGCCACAAGGGCCCCCCTGAGCCTCCTTTTCCCCAGCCTGAGCCCCTTTCCCAGCTCCCTCATCTGCTGCTCATCAGACTTGTGCACCAGACACATATTTGACATATTTGACAACAGGGCAGTCTGTATTCCTCAGGTGAGGGTTTTCAGAGAGAACTGCAACTTTTGTTTGTGATCAGTGCAGTGAAGGAACTTCACTTTATCAATGCTTGTTAGAGCTGAAATACAGTTTGCATACTTATTAGCAGTGCTCTGTGTGGCTTAATGAAAGGACAGATGTTTCAGTGTTGGGTTTCCATTCTTATATTCATTCATTAACCAGATGTCATCTCCACAGGGACTGCAGAGAGAAGTCAGTGTCACAGCTGGTGGTACCATTTTTTTTCTGCCACCCTGTGAATCTTGGCTCTGGCATTTTCTACCCAAGTGTTAATGTAATTTACCTTCTGTCTCTTCACTATAGAAGAAAATACCCAGACAGCTTTTTCCATGTCTCTCACTTCTCTTTCCTGCCCAATTGAAGGAAAGAAAAGTCGCTGCTAAGTTTGGCCCCAGGTACTTGGGAATGAGCTGCTATTTTTTGTACCCCTCCGCAATATTCACACCATGAATCCATCCTTGGGGATGTAGCAGTATTGAATATTTCACTGGCCTATTGGGGTGGTATTTCTGCTGTAATACCCCTTCACTAGGTGTTTCTTTTGAGTGAACTGAAATTTTGCAGTAGCTGTTGCCTAGTCTTGAGTGTGGCAAAATTCAGTTTTGTGTTCTTGTTGTATGAAAAAGGGCAGTGGGCTGTAGTTAATTTTTAAGCGTTAAACTCGATTTTAGTATGAAAAAGAATGGCTCGAGTGTTAAAAGCTTTGCTGAAGATCTGAAAGCTTTGCTTGCTTTGCCACTGGTTTTGATCCTGGCAACTTGTAGAAATTAAGCAACTTTGTGGAATTTGTTTGAGGACTTTGTGTGGGTTTTAATAGCTCAAAGGGAAGAAAAAAAAATCTGTAAGAATGCTAAACTTTGAAACCTAACCTTAGAAATTAGGGAGAAAATGAACCATAATTCAAAGCTGAATGTCTGCATTTATGGTTTAAATCCTGGAGCAATCACAATAACCACTCTGACTGTGTCCCCAGGATCTTTGGATAGTGGGAGGGGTCATGTTGTGTTAGATTATAATTTTTCAGTACCTAAGATCTCTCTATTGAGTTGTTGTCCATTGTAATATTCACGCTCCCTGCCTGCCAGGTCTTGGGAAGGAATAAATCCTGATGACAAGCAGCCAGCTGGGCAAATTTAGAAGTTTCTGATTTTTTAAAAAACTGCAAGGTCACACAGACCTAGAAAACTGTGTTGTCTGTAGTTGCTGGTGGCGTGTTCTTGCCCAATACCATTTGTTTTTAATTACTCTGCATGTTTGTGGTGCTGGAACAAGAGACCACCTTTGAGACCAAGTCTAATGTTTTTAAAGTGTATATCAAAGTGTAAGTTTGTTCTTTCTGAATCTTGTGTTTCAAAGCAGTTTGTAAGAGAAGAATGAATGCTGATAATTGATATCAGGACAAGCCAATCTGCATAATCTAAAGTTGTCTTAGGATATTCAGTTGTAGGTGAAGAGCTACCTCAGCTGTCAGCTCACTACGCAGTAAATTAGGCTGATATACAAGAGAATTTGCAGGCATCTTAAAACTCAATTTGTTTGATGTCTCTGTCTTGAATAGTTTCCTGTTGAAGGGTTTTGAAATAATTCTTTTGGCTGCTCTTTCTACAAGATCATCTAGTCTTCATGAGTTGGGGCACAGCTCAAACTCCACAGCTTCCAGGAGCATGGCTGCACAGGGTTTTCAGCACTGGAGCTGGTTTAGCAGCTTCCCACACAGCACCACTGATAATCTCAGGCTGACACAACAGTGTGCTGTAAACTGGATTACCATGTCAATTTTAAAAAAGCACAGGACTTTAAAAAGAGAAGAAGACTGCATTATGACTGCAAGCATTGAACTAACTTTTTTGGACTGTCCTTTAATTTGTTGAACATCAGAAGGCCCTGAAGGTCAGGCTGTATGTTAATTCAGTCTGTATGGAGGCTCTGCCATCTCTTCCAAAACACTGAGCAGTAGGGCCTCCATGATATGAGAAGACGTGAAAGTTTTAAACTAGAAGAGGGTAGATTCAGACTAGATGGAAGGAAAAAAATTTAATGATGAGAGTGGTGGAGCAGGGTGCCCTTTAGTTATTAATATTCGTATTGCTCAGTGTGGTATTGAACACAGTATCTGATTTGTTTTCCCATCTGTTAAGGATGTTTTTGAGGATCAGTTGCCCTGTATTGGTAGGTCAGAAGTATGTGCTTCACGCAGCTGGTGTTTACTTTCAGTGGTTGCTGTCAGGTTTTGCTTTAGTGCTTTATTGTTCTTTTCAGATGATGTTTTTCTGAGGCGTATCACGAGGCAATTAATGAAGTTACGAACAATTTGCTGTATCTGATGTGATTGTTGCACTAGTATAATAGCATTAGTTAAAAGGAAAGAGCTGCTTAGCTTGAGGTTAAATGTCAGATTGAGGTTTCTTTTATTCATGTTTTTAAAAATGCATCATTTAATGCGAAATTTCTTGTTAAAAAAGTTTAAGTTCTTTCTGTAGGCTGCTGTTGTGTTTGTGTTTTCAGTAACACCAAGCTGAGCATGGCAGCACTGAAGCTGCAAAAGTAGTGGTAATAAAATGCTCATGGAATCACAGAATCATTTGGGTTGGAAAAGCCCGTGAGGATCATGGAGTCCAACCATTCCCCCAGCACTGCCAAGGCGACCACTGACCCATGTCCCCAGGTGCCACAACCACACAGCTTTTAAATCCCTCCAGGGATGGGGATGCCACCATGGCCCTGGGCAGCTGTGCCAGGGCTGGACAACCCTTTCCATGAAGGAATTTTCCCCAATATCCAGCCTAAAACTCCCTTGTCACAACTTCAGGCCATTTTCTCTCATCCTGTCCCTTGTTCCCTGGGAGAAGACACCAGGAAAATTTCACTCTGATGAAAAATTCACTTTTGAATATTAGTTTCCAGTTTTAGAGTTGCTGTACTTCAAAAGAATATTGCACTTCCTGATGTTAGGATGATGGAGCATTGGAATGAGTTGCTCAGAGAGCTTGTGGGGATACTCAAAAGCTACCTGGACATACTCCGGGGCTGCTGGCTGTAGGAGACCCTGCATGAGCAGAGAGGTTGGACAAACTGACCTGTACGAGCTATTGGATGGCTAAAATTAAGTGCTTCATAGAAAGATTTTGTTACTGTTTTGTAATGAATTTTCACTTCAAGTACAGGAACCCAATTGCTTGTGTAACCGTTTTTATTTTCTTTCCCTCCTACCTAGTGCTGACTTAAAGCTCTTGGAAGAAGCCACAATCTCAGTCTGCAAGTCTTTAGGTGAGGAGTTGTGCCATCTTTTTTCCGTGTGCTTTACCAGAAAAATTGGGAAGCAGCATCCCTGTGCACATTCATGCCTTTAGCATTTTATTTGTATATTTTGCACTAGCAAGATTAAAGCAGTGTAAAGAGTGTGTTTATGTATATCCCAAACCTTTAGAAACTTCCATTGATAACTGTTTTACAGAACTTGATATGAACTGAAAGGTTTAAAACAAGTAATTCTGGTTTTACTATGACTTTTTCCCTTTTCCCTTTAAGCTGATCGGTAAGGGGAAAGAATTACAGGATGAAAGGAAGGGATGATATAAAATGTGATCAGTGGTGTTGCAGGAAGGTGAAAGATACC
Organism: Dryoscopus gambensis; assembly: GCA_013389985.1. Classification (NCBI taxonomy): domain Eukaryota; kingdom Metazoa; phylum Chordata; class Aves; order Passeriformes; family Malaconotidae; genus Dryoscopus; species Dryoscopus gambensis. Next base: position 473,622 of record WEIT01022000.1, read on the forward strand.
TGTGAAGACCTGCCCAGTTTTCTGACAGGAGGCTGTTGTGCTGTAGACAAGTCTGGGAAAGGAAGCAGTATGAGTATGGGTATCCCACATTTGGGGTATTTTAAATCTAGGATTACTTGTATTTAGAGACCAATTACGGACTAGTAAATCATGTACTGGAGAATCTTGAAAGAAGAATGCCTGTACAGAAAAACAAGACATATTGTGCTTTATTTAGAAATATGTAAGATGTTGAAATTTGGTTTTTTTCTATGTATTGTTTGAACTAGATAATGTCAACTTACACATACTTTGTAATTGTATCTTATTTTTCCTCATCTAGTTGAGAAGAATCCTCGAACAGGAAACCTTGGATCATTGATTAAAGTCTTTCTTTCTAGAACCAAAGAGTTAAAAATTTCAGCAGAATGTCAGAAGTAAGTTCCCAGAAAAGAGCTGTGTGTGCCATATAATTTTTTAAATTTTCCTTTTGTTGCTAGCTCTTGAATTTTTTTACTCTGCTAATTAACTTGCTAACAGACCAAACCTTAGAATTCTCTTAAACTGTTGTTTGAAACAGAACAAGTGTCTACTACTGTTCTAAACACAGAAATTAAGTGTAATAGGTAAATAGATTACTGGGGAAAAATACCTACTTGTGTGTTAGATGAACACATTTTTTTATAAATAGTGTAAGCTATGGGTTCTACTGGCTTCGAGCTGTTTAAAAATCATCTGAACTTTTTAGCTGAAGCTTAATGTCTGAGCCAGTATTCTCTTGGAAATATTTTAAATACCTATATCTATAAATACACAAATATGTATCAAAATACTGCTTTCAAGTTATGTCATGCAGCTGCCATTGGTTCTGTTTGCTCCTTTCAGCAGTAGAAGAGAACTCCAAGAGGTTACTTGTGCAGTGCTGTGGGGTTTTTTTGCAGGAGGCTTTCTGTAGTTGTTCCCTCACACCACAGATAAATGTCCAGCTCTCATCAGATCTGGGGCTGAAATTCCTCCTTCTTTCCAGGACTGCCATCAAGTGTTTTGCTTGCATCTAAAGTAAGAAGTTACTTGTGCCCAGATAGCTCTTGCTGTTTTAATCCAAAGATACCTTGGAAGTACAGCTTTACGCAATAGTTGACTCTGTGGTGTTGTATGGGCTTCCCAGCAGTTGCTTACTGGGACTCAAAAAAATATTACATGGCTGTATTTCACTTTCATTCGGAAAGCCTGGAAAATATTTACACATGTTGCATAAGAAAATCCTGCTGTATGGTGCCCGTGAAGTCCATAAATGCCTACTGTCACCTGAAGGCTATTTACTTGGGAAAAGGGCTAAGGTTCAGGGAACCAGGAAGCTTTCAGGTCTGACCCTTTTCAGATGTCTGTGTGCCTTGAGTCCATAGCATCTAGAGATCTCTAGAAGTTTGCTGAACTGTTTGATGAGTTCCTCAAAGAGTGGTAACTTCTGTTGACTGTGGTGTTTTTAATGGTACTAATGTAGTTAGAGATAAGGTTGTATTTTATGAACTACTTTTCAATACATTCCCATTGTGTTTTCTGTAGCATCAACTGCAGACTCCCTGCTTAAACACTTTGGCTTTTCCTTGCTTCAGCTGTAGGAACTTTGTCTACTCTGACATTTATTTTCTTGTGGTTTTTGATGCATGTTTGCTGGTGAAGCATTACTGATTCTTGTTTGTTCCTGCTTCTTTTCTAGTCACCTCTTTATTTGGCAGGTTCACAATGCACTGTTTATTATTTGCTGTTTGCTGAAAGTATTCATCAGTCGAATGTCAGAAGAGGAGCTGCAACTTCATTTTACTTATGAAGAGAAAGCAGGACCAAGCTCATATGGTGGGTACACACAAGTGCTAGTGAAACAAACATCTGCTGAGAAACTTAAATGCCCTGATGTTTGTGGATGTGGCACGTAGCGACCTGGTTTAGTGCTGGACTAGTGAGTTAGGTTAATGGCTGTACTTGATCTTAAGAGTCTTTTCCCTCCGATGCTTTAGGGTCTAAATAATTCCGTGATTCTATGTTTTGTTTACACTGAGAATCCCAAACTTTGCTTTAAAACCAGAAATTAATTACTAGAGAGTTAGGTTTTGCTTAATCTGTTTTTTTTTTAAACAGTTGTTAAGATGCAGTGCTGTAGACCTACCTGAGCTTTAGTGATTTTCATATATTTTGAAGGGTGGTAATGGTCCTCTTCAGAGGAGCAGAACAGAATTGGGGTGAAGCTGACCACATGCAAACATTGGAACACTGATATTGCAATTTAATGCATCTTTTCACATATTTTTCATAAACCAACAGCAGCCACAGAGTGGAATTAATGCAATTTTTAGGGCTCTAGTGAAGGAAAGTAATAGTACAATGGTTGGAATTGACCCATTGAGAAAGCAATTGCTAAAATTTAATTTGGGGGCAATAGCTCATACAAGAGTATAAGAAAAGTCACAGAATTTAGGCAGAATTACTAAAATAGGCTCATGTCCAGGAAATGGAGTATGTATTACATGAGATGAAAGATGGCAGGAGAGATGCTCAAGGAAGAAGCTGTTATCTTTAGATAAGAATAATACAAATGCATTCAAAATCAGCTATGTTACTGCAGAAAGACAGTACAGCAAAAAGACCTTCTGGACACGGTCAGCCGCAAATCTTTGTGTAGCACTGTATCAAGATGCTGTCACAGAGTGCATGATGGATAATGCTGCCACGGGAGCCTTGATTTCCTTTGCTTCAGTGTAAATCATGGAATCATTTAGGCTGGAAAAGCCTCTAAGATCATCAAGTCAGACAGCTAGCCCAGCACTGCCAAGTCCAAGTCAGAGTACTCTTCAGTTTGTAATTGCACATTGTTCGTTGCCTCATAAAGCCTCAAAAGTCTCAGAATGCCAGAGCAGTGTGAGTGGATGGTGTGAGAACAACCAAAAGTGTCTGACTGTGGATTTCCTGCAACGAGGACACGTGTTGAGAACACCGAGTCGCTGCTCGCTCATCGAACAGTGAAAACTGCTCATTAGAATCTGTTTAACTCCTTGGCGCCTGCCAGTGCTCTGGAGAAATCAGAATTGTGGTGCCAAAAGATTAAGTGCTGCATGTTGAAATGGTTTAATATATTTAAACTGTGATGAGTGATCTCCAGGAGGGAAGTCAGCTCGCTGATGCATTGGAAAAGAAAACCTGCTTGTGTATAAGCTATCCCTGCAGACTGCCTGTGGATTTATCCCTGGGTTACAAAAACGACTCACCTCTTGCTTCAGTGTACAGCATGCCACAGTGGGGTGGGTGGAAAAGCTGAGACTTTTGTCAGCTGGAACCCCTGCAATCTTTATTCCTTGCACTGGGAGTTCCTCGCAGTGTGGTATTGGAAAGTGATTCTTGTCACCAGGGTAGACCCATGATGATACCATGTCTAGTAGCACTTTACTGTAATTCACAGTGGCATTTATTAGCAACAATTTTGTGCATATTGATGGCAAATGTGCTTAGCAGTTACCTCTGAGCAGATTGTTCATGGGATGTTGTTGATTAGGAAGGTAATTGTGTGTGGTCTGCTGGTGAGACAGGAAACAAGCCTCTCCTTGGCTCCTCTTTAGGTTTCCAGTTGGAGATCTTGTGAACTTCCTCAGCGTATTGAGGTTCATAACATGCTGAAATTACATAGCCATTGAGTTTGATTCCTAAAAATCTTATTTTTAAATATCTATAGAACATGCAAATAAGGCATATACCTTCCCATAGCTATTATGCTCAGCTATTGGAAAGTGAAGTATCATCAATGAATTGGAATAAACTGTGGTTGTGCTAGGGCCTATTAAAAGTAAGCAGAAGAAAATGAAGCGTTTTGTTGTTTGTGTTTTTATAATTGAGTGTAGCTTTCTTGAATTTTTGGTTTCTACTTTTCAGAAAGTAGAATATTCCTATTATATATTATATTTATTATTGTATTATTAATCTGTTATTATAATGTGATTATTCCTATATTCCTCTTAATTTTACATAGATTTATTAGTACTTTTATGGAAATTTTACCATCTTTGGTAAACGTGCTTTTTAAAAATTAAGTTCTAAGTCATCCTTACTGTTTTTTCATTTACCAGAGCTTGACATAATTTATAAATCTTCAATTGTGAGCATGATAAAACAAGCCATATAAAAGACATTATTATATGAACTGTATGATGTAAATAAAATATCCATATCAAAAAAAGCTTTAATACAGTGCCTGAATTTTGAAGTTTCTGTATTTCCTTAATGCCTGGCGAGTAGTTATTGAAAAGAACAGTACAACCACCCAACAACACAAACAACCTCTCTCCTCTGTGGTCCATTTTCATATGCTTTATTCAGTCTCTTAGCCTTCTGAGAAAAGGTTACTGTTCTTTTCAGGATCAACCCACAAATCCTTTAGAAATCACTCTGTGGTGGTGTTTGTTTCCATATTAGCATCACATTTTTATCCTTCTGGTTGGGTAACATATTTTGGTGCCATGTTCTCTGATTTAAGTAGAGCACCTCGGAGCTCAGCGCGCATAGCTGCAGTGTCAGCACGTCAGGATGCTCACACTGCAATCAGGCACTGCATCAGCACCTGCTCCGGGATATTTGGTGTGTCAGGGAGAAGTGTGTAATTATAATCTATGAGAGTCCTGTGTATGGAAAATATCCCTGTCACTGTCTGCTCAGAAGTATATGCTGTATATGACATGGCCATTATTGTTTAGGTAGCATTTTTTGTAATTGCCTTATCTGGAAGAATTCTCCCCCCAGATTTTGCAGTTCATATGCTTTCACTTTTTCTAAATGTTCAGTTTGTACTTTTTCCTGCTAGACTGAGCTTGAGACTCAGAAGAAAGCTGTGCAATTGTGCCTTTTGTCATAAAAAAGGGATTTTTTTGAGGTTTGAGTGCATGGGTGTACTTTAGCCTAATGAAGAAATTGCCCTGGATTGAGTCCCTGCTAATGTCACTCTTTATTGATTTCCTTCAAGAGAAGTCCTACCATTAACAGAAATGTATTCTTTTTGAGAGGTTTCAGATGGTTCTTTAGCCCAAGAAGTACAGCCTTTGCCTCTTCATCCATAACTGGGAATTTGCTTATAATTTTGGAGAATATTGCACAATTTTGATTGAAGGAAAATCCACAGAGAGACTAAACCCATATACTTTAAGATTCAGCTGAAAAATTCCTGATATCAATAAATCCCAAACTGGAGTCAGCATCTGCTCAGCTGAAGCGAGAGTCTCACTAACACAAATTATTCATCTTTCCACTGTCTGTATCCCATTTCTGCACAGTCTTTAACTTATTATGACTCAAAGGTGTAAAAGAGCACATGCTGAGTATTGTATTTTAAATCAGACTATCAATTCATTTAACCTGTTCCCTGGGCTGTGGTAGGAAGCTCTATTTATTATCTGTAGAGAAGTTTTTAAACACAAGGCTACTAAGGGCTGCTTGTGACATAGTAAAGCAAGTATGAGGACACAGAGGGGAATAAATAACAACACGCTTAAAGCCTTAAATGATTTCATGAGTGTTCAGCTATCACATAAAGGAAATGAGGGAGGGCAATTAATTTATGTACTCATTATTAACACTCTTAAGTAGAAGTTGGAAGTTTCTGAGAGTCATTAGAGCTGAAGATCAAACACAAAACCTAAGGAAGCTCTAAGTCTGTTTTGCAAGGAATTATTTATTTCGTTACTTGTGTCCAGGTTCTGTATGATCAGTGTGGCAGAAAAACAAGTAGCATCTAAAGTGAGGATATACCTTGTTATGCCTGACTGTCTTATTAATATTAATATTCAGCACATTCACCAGATCAGGTCTTATCAATGTAGTAGTTAGGTTCTTGAGAGGATGGGGCTGGACTGGTTTTAGAATTGGGGCCTCCTGGCATCTCCACTTTCCTCTGCATAAGACATTTTGCCTGTATAGTGTGTGCTAGTCCAAAGCCTGTAATGTATGTAACTTTGAAAAAGTAAAACAAAAAAAATTAAAAAATAATTGTATTACAAAAATAATTTTAAATGTCTATAAATATATATGTGTATACACATAAATACATATAAACCAAATCCAATACAAACCAACCCCACCAAAAAGTCAAAATCCATCAAATTACTTGCAAAAATGAAATAATTCACATCTGAAGACTTAAATACAGCTGCTGAAAAAGTGGTACTTCAGCATAACTGGACATTTTAAAATCTCTGTGATTGCAGTCACTTCTGCAATGGAGTTTGGGAGATGCACCTGTGATTCCTCTCCCTGCTCTGATTTTATCTGGACAGGTTCACCCTGTACTTACTTTCCCCAAGGCTTTACAGGTCTTTGATCCAAGTATGTGATCTATTAATGTGAATGAGTCTTGTGTGTATTGTCTTTATCCTGCTATTGAAAGAGGCATTGTTTGTGAAAACACAGAGTGTTCCGTGTTTATAGCTCTCTCTCACGTTATAGATTTGGCTTGCATCCTCTTCATTGTCTTGGCAAGATGAAAATTAAACAAGAATGTGTGTGCCCCAGTTGGGAAAAGGATACAGTAATTATTGTAGCTGAATGACATTGATTACAGCAATTAAGCTTTTAAAAAAATTTTAAATAACATCTTTCATTCTACGTGACTGTGCTAACCCAGAGTTTTCTTCCTTTATTTTGAATATTGTCTTGAGGGAAAAGCCTTCTTTCATATTCAAATAACCTTATTCTTTCTTCATACTGAATGTACATATAGTGTGGTGGAAGAAATTATGTTTTAAAAATGCACTCACTTTACTTTTTTAACCTTTTTCTTCTCACTTTCTTCTGTTAGGAGAAAAATTAGGTACCTGTTGGGAACTAGTATCAGTCTTGCTTTATAAGCATTTTCTAGGTTCAGAAAGCCTTAGGAAAATGTCACATTCAAGTTACTTTAGAATATATTATCTGTGCTCCATTATTGGCTGTGGTTTCTGTCCAAGGTTAAATACTCTAAGTAAAGTTCTTGGTTTTACTAACAGGAGCTGCATTGTGTTACTCATGGGGGATTCTATATAAAGGAAACCACGTTTCCGTGATAAAAAACTGATTTCCTTTAGAATGTGCAGTTCACTAGGTGACAATTTTTAATGTGTTTTTAATAAACTGATTGTGGAAAGAAATAATTTTGCTTTATAGTGAATATTCCCCCTGGTGTGCTTCTTAAAATTGAGTTCTGGACTCAAGAACAAACTTGGGTTAAGCAGAGTAACACCGCTGTAACCTGGCTATAATGCTGTGTTTATGGCAGGACTTATTTATTTGAAAATACAAAATAAACAGGCATTTGGGTAATTATTGTGCTGCAATGATGTAATGCAGGGGATCAGCTATGCATGCTCTTAAGCCATTCAGCACTACAAAACTCTCTTCTTCTTTATGATGTTGTAGATTTTTCATCATAATTTTATTTTTGAAAGCCGAATAAATCCTGATGAGCCAAGAGATTTATCTTCTGGTATTTATCTTCTAGTATTATGTGATAACTTCAAGTGGTTTAATAAACTTTTTCCTCAGTGAGTGTTAAATGTCTTTTCTTACAGTTGCTTTTAAAAATTGCTGATGTAAAATTACCACCAGTTTTATTGCTTAGAATAGTTGTAAGTTTTAAAATAATTCTGAATCACTCCATGCATTTTAACACATTATGTATGACTAGAGAATGATTTCTGTTCCCTTAAAATGCATCAACTTGTCACTGAAATGTGTAAAACTTCTTCAGTAAATAAATATATACTCATGAAAACATTGTATGTCTATTACTCAAGAGCAGCAGTGATGTGCTCAGTAGCTGCATTCTTTTGACATTCTTTTAGAATATTGCTCAGTGTATATTAGCCAAATGAAACTGTCTCTGAGTATTCTTTGTTTGAGTGTATAAAACAGAGTGGGAAAATATGTGAAGTGCAGGGAATTTTGAGAGGAGACTTAAATGTGGACCAGTGAGAAGTCCACAGTAATAAGTTCAACTGTTAGTAAACTGTTTAATATGACCTGTAAGTAGTAAAGGAAGGCTTGATGTGCTGGATGTTAGAGTATTCCCACAGTACCAACATCTCATTTAATTTATGCAGTTGTTATTAGGTACTTTTTTAATGTAAAAAAGGGAAGGCATCGCCATTTTCTCTGTTGGTAATCTCAAGCACTTTCTATATCAGGAAAAAAAATCCTATCTCCTTTAACAGGTAGAACTTCTAGTATTTTGTTCTTTAATTAAGATATTGATCATCTGCATCTGCGTTTGAATCTTTGCTTTGTTTTGGTATTTGAAAACTCAGAAATCCTTTGATATGTTTCTTTTTTAGGAGCAGAGTGTGAAGACCTCATAGAAGAGTTGCTGTGTTGCCTCATCCAGCTCACTGTTTAAATTCCCCTCTTGAAGGTTGGCTTTTTTTCCCCAGCATTCTTGTATAAATTGAGCATTTGAAAAAATAGAAAACTTAGAGTGGTGGGATTATACTGTTTAAATACTTGTATTTGAATGTTCCATGTGATGGAGCAGTACAGATAATGATAAGCTGCTACCAGTGCCAGCCCTGAATATTCGGTTGGAAGAAGTACATGATGAACAACTCACACCCAGTTCAAACCATCAACAGAAGTTATTCCGTTTGTTTCAGGTACCCCTGTCAGCACACAGACAATAACTGGTGGAAATGGTTGTGCTCATGGTACAGGGGAAGGTACAGTGGAGGTGTCACTTCAGCTCTGGGGTATGCAGTAAGGTGAAAACTAAAGTTCTTCTGCAGTTCTGTGGGGGTTTAAATTGCAAAAATAAATCATATTGTGCTATTTAATACTGATTTCTGAAATTCCAGTGAATTGATGTCTGGAGAAGGGACAAGAGAAATGAATAAGTGGAATGTTTATGTAGATCTACAGATTTGTTTACATGGCTTCTTTTTCATGCATCTGTTGTATTTGCGAGATGTTGATTCCACATCTTGTTGAGATACGTGTCATAAAACATGCTTCAGTGTTTTATGTAGGAGAGCATGCTTTGTCCTTTGGAAATAAAAGTGTTCTTTCACTTTTGTGGAAGTGTTCTGATAAGTTTTAACTTTTTTCCCCATGAAAAACTTTACTAAAGGTACAGCGAGCAATGTCTTTAGTGTTAAATTTCATTGTAGTCTGTGCCTAAAATGTAGTGCCCTGACTGAAGCATCATGGCTTTGGAAGAGTTTCAGATTGTCTGTTACAGTGTAGTATAAAGCTCTGCTATTTTGTAGCTGGGATTGTTCTTTTGGTTGGAAAACTGGCAAAGATGCAATGTTTTTTGAAACATTGCTGTCATTAAATACAGCTCTGTCAACGTTAATGTAAGGGATTTGTGTAGGTAGAGTGTAATGAATTAGTGGTGTGATTCAGAGTGTCATTCCACAGAGCTTGTCAGGACTTCCTGGAACAGATACAGGCTTTGTTTGGAGGAGATTAGAGGAAGTACAAAGGGCTGAGAGTACTGTGATATACGGGCAAGTTCATAAATCCTGCAGGGTTTTATTTTTCTTTCTTGGAAGTACCACTCTGTGTGTGTGTAGTCCAGTTCCTTTATTCTGCCTTTCCGGCAGAAGAAAATAACACCGTTGTGATTGTTCCTCACCCGTTTCAACAACTGAACCTGTCAGCATCTCTATTTCTGTGTGAACGTGGTTGCTGCAAATGGAAACAGCTGCTGAAAGCACTTAGATTACTATAAAACCTAGTGATAAAATGGACCTATTTAAAAAGAAAATTATAAAGCCTGTCCATAATTTTAATATTCAGCTATATCAAAAACTTACTTTTCATAAGAGAAAGACGTGGAAGATTTTTGTTTTGTGGTTGGATTTTTTTTTGTCAAATAAGTTTTTTTAGCTAAATTTCTCCTGAAATAGCATGCTACTGATTGCTAATAAAATACTAACAAAAATGTGTATTACTGTCTTGTTTATCACTAAAATACATTTAACAATGTGATAATGCCTTAACTAAGAATTTTGTTCTCATATCATCAAAGGGAAGTAGGTAGGGGAAAGGAGATACTGCAAAACTTGCTTTCTCTAATACACAATCCAACTATGTTCTTCATAAAGGTGTTATAAGGTATTCCTTTATTATTAATTTTGTTCAAGAGAGTGATCAGGATTGTTTTCATGGTGAGTTTACTTCTTGCTTACCTCCCTCTCCCCAGTCAGATATCAGTAGAGATTCTTTCCCTATTTTGTTTCAAGGGAGTAGTTCACTTCTGTCTTTAGCTGGAGTGAATCAAGAGAATTGCAAGCCTAATATGTGAATTTGGGGAAGGAATAGATTGAGTGGAATACATGAAATATTCAAACTTGTTATGATTTCTGTGTCAGGACTTAGGATCACCTGCAAGAGAAGAGACAGCTTTGGCAGCTTGCACTGGCACTGTAACAGTGTCTGTCTGTAAAGCTGCTATTAAAGATGGATTTTTGTTGTGACAGACCATTAAAATCTCCATACTAAGCTGGTCTTCGAAGTGTCATTCAGAGTAGCAAAGATTTTGTTAGGAGCATTCAATAGCCTTAGCAGAGGATTGTGACAATTAGTGTGTCCCTTGGGTTCTGTAGATGCAGTGCGGTGAAGGAGTGGAGACAGCTGGCAGCTGCTGCGTGAATATATTGCTTGTTTGCACCCCAGTTTAAGCTTCTATTTTTCTCCTTCACTGAAACGGCAACATTCTTTTTAAAGCATGGAAGGCCATCTCCATGTTCAGAATGCAGGAACAGAGGTACTTGTGCAGCTGTCTTGCACTCCTTCCTTTTGAACTTGTTCTGAATGTCATGTCAGGTGCTTGGGATACATGTGTGTGGTATTTTGCAGGCATGGTTGTTCCGGGCTGGTTGGAGACCAGCCCTGAGGAGAAGGATTTTGATATATCTGATGGTACCCCAGAGGCTGTGAGAGGCTGGACATTACCCAGCCATGTGCATGGGGACCCAGAAACCCCCCGTGCCCTGGGCTGAGCCCCAGCGTGGGCAGCAGGGGAGGGGGGATTCTGCCCCTCTGCCCCGCTCGGGTGAGACCCCACCTGCAGAGCTGCCCCAGCCCTGGGCTCCAACAGCACAAGGACCTGGGGCTGCTGCAGCCAGGCCAGAGGAGGCCACGGAGCTGCTCCCAGGGCTGGAGCCCCTCTGCTCTGCAGCCAGCCCGGGACAGCTGCGGGTGCTCACCTGCACAAGAGAAGGCTCCAGGGACACCTCAGAGCCCCTGGCAGGGCCTCAGGGGGCTCCAGGAGAGCTGCAGAGGGACTTGGGCCAAGGCCTGGAGGGACAGGACCCAGGGAATGGCTTCCCAGTGCCAGAGGGCAGGGCTGGATGGGATCTTGGGAAGGAATTGCTGTGTGTGAGGGTGGGCAGGCCCTGGCACAGGGTGCCCAGAGCAGCTGTGGCTGCCCCTGGATCCCTGGGAGTGTCCCAGGCCAGGCTGGACAGGGCTTGGAGCCACCTGGGATGGTGGAAGGTGTCCCTGCCCATGGCAGGGGGTGGCACTGGATGGGCTTTAAGGTCTCTTTCCAACCCAAACCATTCCAGGATTCTAAATGTAAGAGTTTGGGCTTGGCAGTGATGCTGAATTCATCAAGACTGCAATCTTCACCTGAGTATGGGCAGAAGTTACTCACCTCTGAGCTTGCTCTAGTTATCAGCCTTGGCAGAATAAGCTCATTTCTGCCTACAGAGCAACCTACAGCATACTTGGAAATTGCAGGTGGACTGTCTTTCTCAGAATTAATAAGGAAGGTGTGGGATGTAGAAGAAGATAAATGTCAAATCTCTGTCCCTTATTATGAAACATAACTCTTTTTTTGTTGGGAAAGGCTGCAGAGCCTTTCTGGGAGGCAGAGCATTTCTGGGAGTGTCTCCATTTTTTACGGGGAATTTAAGAAAATCTTTCTCGAAGTTAGTTTGTATTGGAAAAGGCAAATGTGCTTTACGGCAGAAATAGGTTGCAGTAGGGACTCTGGGACTCTGCAGTGTTGTGGTGCTGTGTCTGAGAGTTATTAAAAATATCTTGAATTACCTTTCTGAAAAACGGACTGTGCTGCATTGTACAAAATGCCAGGGATAAAGGTTTCAGGTTTAATTTTATAGAAAATACAGTTTTCAACAATTAAACTTGTGCAGTCCCTTATAACACTTGTGTTACTGTATGTTGATGTTTGATTTATGGTTCCCTTGGGTGTGCTATGGATACTCTGCTTTTTCTTTGGTTTTGCTAATGTTAGCACTCAAGAGTGTACACTAATGATTCAAACTGCATAGTCGGCAAAACGATACAATGTTAGTATTTAATTGTATGACTTTTATGTAGAAACTATTGCTAACATTTTGTTGCAGGATGGAGCTCCCAAAGCTTTAAATTATAAAGGCTTCTTTCAGCAGCTTGTTAAGAGCTGGTATCCATAACTGAACATCTGGTTGTTATCAGTGCATTTTCACTTCATTAAAAAGCATAAATGCATGTGGAGGAAAAATGAAATACTGTGATCTAGTTACATCACTCTTAAGTAGCACCCTGTGGTGCCAGTACAAGTTAGTTGATATTTGTATTACATTCCCTTATTTTCTCTAGTTATGGTTGTTTTAGAGTGCAGTCTTAGTTGTTTGGAAATTTAAATGTTGACAATGTTTTGACTCATTTAGGGATGCTTGCTGCATTTTATGGGGACTTAAAAGTCAAATGTAGGAGGAAGAAAGGCAATATAATTGATTATAAAGCTCTACAAAATAACTGCAGTGTAGGAAAGGTGCTGTGTACAGATGATGAAAAATGTTTAGGCTTTTTTTCTTGCCAGTTGTGAGCAGCAAAGAGATTAAGAAATATTTTCTGTTCTAGCTCAGGAGTGCCATATTTTAATTGTTTTTGTTACTTTCAAAAGAATAGGTCAGAATAGTGCTTTTTAAAAGGAGTCTATTCAAGGAATTTTTATCAAGATTGTAGTAGCTCCATTATTTGGAAAGCTTTGTGACTTTTGCATTTTTGGCAACTTTGTCTAATCATCAAAGGCAAACTTCCATCTGTTGAAACTGAGGTTGAAGGTAGCGAAAACATCCAAACTGAGAGAGATTTGTGTTGCTTCACTTTGAAGAGCCTCGACGTTTAAGACTATTGCGCTCTGTTTAGGAGGGATCTGATTCATGTAATTGGAGTTCTGTTTGCTGCTGCACCTTGGGATGGTGCAGCAAATAAAACATACTTATGTGTTTGGAAGATTTTCTTAATCACTCATATCCTTCTTTCTGATGGTAGATGTGCAGTATTTTAAGTGTCTAAAGATCCTGAGTAGGAGAGCCTTTATCTGTATCACGTATTCTTACTCTGTTCCAGTTTAGTTTTTATTTTAGACTTAGATCAGTATTTCTCTATGACCTATCTGTTCACTAGGTGAGCTATAACTTGTAACGAACTTCCTCACCCCAGAACATAGTATCAGAGGTCTGTACAGTTTTTCATATATTGTGCTATGTATCAGATTCCTAATAATCTGCTTTCTGATATGGTTTTCAGCCCTGTTATCATAGAAGATGATGGGTGTTGAAAAACACCTGTTTGCAGGTATTTGTGTCTCAAGAGCAAAGACACAGAGAGATTGTGGAACGGGTCTGCCTTTCACTTACGGTGCATCACTGAAATGCAGGATGTGAGTCCTGTGGTCTGGCTCTGTGTAGAACTCTAATGGTCTAATGTAGTTGGTTGATCACCTGAGTCATCTTCTCTTTCCTGAGGGTTGGAAGCTACATGCGGGAGTCACTGCAACTGTCCATTTTTATGGGATTTTGGGCTGCTCTCTTGTGTTCTGTTGTTTGAAAAGTAATGCGTTTTAGCTATTAGTATTAGTAACATTTATATGGATATATATGTTATGATATGTGGATATAAGTAACAAGACTTAGTGATATGAAATGTAAATGGAGAATAATACAGTTTCTTTGTGCAACATTGAAAAGTCCAGAACTTCTAGTATTTTTAATCTGTAGAGGGAAGAACTAAATGTCAGTGAGGTGAAAATGTACACAGTCACATAGTCTCAGATGGTTTAGGAACAGGTCTGTGAAAAAAGGCTCTCGAGTCCAGCTGTCATGTTAATCCTTTATGTACCTTTAGAGTATTTCCCTATCGTTGATGCTCCAGGGCTGGAGCCCCTCTGCTCTGCAGCCAGCCTGGGACAGCTGCGGGTGCTCCCCTGCACAAGAGAAGGCTCCAGGGACACCTCAGAGCCCCTGGCAGGGCCTCAAGGGGCTCCAGGAGAGCTGCAGAGGGACTTGGGCCAAGGCCTGGAGCGACAGGGAATGACTTCCCAGTGCCAGAGGGCAGGGCTGGATGGGATCTTGGGAAGGAATTGCTGTGTGTGAGGGTGGGCAGGCCCTGGCACAGGGTGCCCAGAGCAGCTGCGGCTGTCCCTGGATCCCTGGCAGTCTCCAGGGCCAGGCTGGACAGGGCTCGGAGGTTTAGTGGAAGGTGTCCCTGCCCATGGCAGTGGTGGAATGAGAAGGTCCTTCCAACCCAAACCATTCTGGGATTTTTTGTTTTCTCACCCTATTCTTCTCTCAGTTGAGAATACCCACTGTGGGGGAGATGCAGTATGAAATGTCAGAGATGCTTTCTGCTTCCAGTCACTGTTTGCTGAGTGCCCCCTTGGGACATCTCCCAAATTTTTAGAGTCAGCTGTAATGAGTGTAGAGCATTATCAGCTGCCAGAGTGCATATGTGCCATCAGTGAGTGTAAAATTAGGAGTGATTCCAAGAGGAAAGATTATGTTCTCTTTGAGTTGTTGTACTTGTATCCTGAGGCTGATAGCCAGATATTGTACTTACTTTTCAGTTTTCAAAACTGATCCTATTCTCTGTGGTGACTCCTCTTTCACCTTTCTGGTGGGCCCTCAGGAAGCAGGGAAATGAAACCTGGTTCCTGTATGATTTGAGACTTTTTGTATGAATCAGCCCTTTTGGCAACTCTCCTAAATTAGAAAATGGGTTACCTTTTAACCTTTTAATACTCGGAGTAGACAGCTCTGGCTGGGTGAAAGTTCAGGAAAATATTTGAACAGGGAGGGGGCTTGGTCTAGGGGTGGGAGTTGAAATTTGGAGTTTGGTTTCTGACTGTTCAGGTTGTTTGCTCTATAGGTGTGAAATAATTTATGAGCTCTCAGCCTCTGTGTGCTGATATAGAAATAGCTGCATTTCACTGAGTAATTAAAGTGTTTACAACAGCATGTGCCTTCAGAGTGTTAATTGGAGTCCGTAGCTGAGATTTTCCTCTATGGTGCCTCTGTGCTTCACCTTGGTTCCTCTGTCACAGACCTCTCTCACAGGCAGGGAACAAAGCTGAATGATTGGGAGCACAGAAAGCACTTGTGAGCAGTGCTTGGCCCTGGAGAGAAGCCAGCACCAGCAGGATGGTGACACATAGGTAGATTGTTGAAGTTTTTGGTAGGTGATGCTGATAGGAGGTCATCCACATGGTTTTGAATGGATAAAGCAGATGCCAGGATACCGGCGAGCTGTGGTTTTAACAGGACCATAGTTCTTGTTCTGTGTGAGACATTTGCATCATTTGGAAACAGTATTTAAGGCTAAGGTTGGATGGGGCTTGGAGTGACCTGATCTAGTGGAAAGTGTTCCTGTCCATGTCAGGGGGTGGCACTGGATGAGGTTTAAGGTCCCTTCTAACACAAACCAGTCTAGGATTTGATGATTCTAATTTACAAGTTTGCCACCAAAGTTAAAAAATAAAATAAATCAACTAAAATGTATGTTCTTGGTGGAAGACTAGAAGTGATATTCTCTCCAGTCCATATCCTGGAAGAATTAGGTACTGCACCAGTTTCTTCTAAAGCAGTACTACTGGAAGTCTAAATGCAGTACTGCTTTAAAGCAGTACTGCCAGGGCTGCAGAGGTCCCAGAGGAGCCCACGATCTCTGTTACCTGCCTGACAAAGCAGATTAAGATGGAACATGGTGCTGACTTAGCAGAATTTATTTCCCGGAGCTTGTGGACTCTCAATCTCTGGCAGTGTCCCAGGCCAGGCTGGACAGGGCTTGGAGCAGCCTGGGACAGTGGAAGGTGTCCCTGCCCATGGTGGGGGTTGGGATTGGATGACCTTTAAGGTCCCTCCTAACCCAAACCATTCTGTGATTCTAATTTTTGTCTTTTGATTTAATGAGTTGTTATCTAAAGATTACTGTAATTTAAGCATCTCCCTGGTTGTTTAATTTTAAAGTTTTTATTGAAATTATCTGGCATAATTTGCTTTTGGAAGGAATCCGCTGATGTATCAGTTTTTCATTGAAATGTAGACACTAAACACATGTTAAATACATGCATACATTTGTTAGGCTACTATCAGGGAATCTTGCATTTTGGAGCTCTTCATTCTATGAAGAATCCATAATTTAACATAATCTCAGATAGATATGATATGATGTGTCTTTTCCTCGAGAGAGTACATGTTTATGTATAAGGTCTATTGCCAGAAATCAGTTTTAACTTGGCCGTCACATGTGAGAACCTGGACCTGCTCCATCCAGTCCAAGGATGTCACTGTGTACGAAGCGTGATGCCACGAGGACAGCTACCTGTGATAAGAGGAGAACCCAAATGCAGGAGAGAAATGACTGCTGTGATTTCTAGACTTCGATCTATCTCAGATTCTTTCCTTGTGAAAGATGCGTGTTTTGAGAGCCAGACCTGTAGTATCTGCTAGCTTGTCTACCTGATACGGGAATATATCTCCCAGTAGAAAGGAAAGAGAGAGAGAGAATAAGATGAAAAATTCGAGAATAAATAATGAATCTCCAAAAGAGAAAATCCAAAAGGAGAAAAAGAAAAAACCTCTGCATGTTTTGGTACTTTGCTTTATGAGTCCATTTATGTAGAACATGAGCTCTATCTGTGGATTTTTTATTTGTTTTGTAGGACACTTGAGAAGGTAAAAAAAAATGCCACAGAAGCTCAAAGCAACATGCAGTTATTCTGGCTTTCTGAAATAAGTAGCTAAATAATTTGGACATGTAACTGATACATGAGTTCATTATTTCTAGTTTCCTCCTTATCAGCAAGCAAACAGTTTTCAGGGGAAGTTGGTGATCAGCATAAATTCCATGTAAAGTCATTCTATATGACTGATAGCTTTGAATAAAATTTAAAAAAAGTCAAAACCAAGACCCCCTATTCTATACTCTCTCAATATAAATAAACAGTATTTTCTTTGAAGTTGAAAGAGGTTCCTGGTAGTTCTTGTGACCCTTTAGAAATGCTTGAGTTTCAGAAAACCGTACATTTGACCCTTGGTGGAGAAGATAATTTTGCTCAGAAGCTTTATCCTTGTGCTGATAAATTAAGGGTGACTGGACCTGAGAGGTTACCCCAGATATCAGGACCCTGGTTGTGTTTATGTCAGAGCAGATTTAATTTGAACAGATTCTGCAGGTTTGAGTGGAGTGTTTCTACAGTTAAATGTGCCCTGTCTGGGTTTTGAACTGAAAGAAAATGAGAATAACTCACTAAGTGGGACTGCTTGAATTTACATTTCTGTTTGTTTTTTCTTTCACAATTATATAAGGATATTGAAAGCAGATTTTTTTTCCTCACTAAATGTACTTAATACAGTACAGTAACCTCTTTGTTTATTTTTTATGCTGATTCCTATCAAAACAAAATAATTTTGTAACATTTCCTCAAATTTGTTAATCCATTTGTATCGGTTATCATAAAAATAAATGGATGAATGATTGAAATGGAGAAAATGTGTACCAGACTCCAAAATTTGTTTCCTCTCTGCGTAGTGATCCAGTGCATGCTGTGGTATGTCATGAAGTTTTTACCCTTTTCATTCATCACCTTGGGGTAGGAGACAATGTTCTTGTATTCTTAGCCTTTGTCATAATGATAAGTGTCTGAATTTTTTTTTTTTGTGGTATCAAAAAAGTATTTTTTCAAACTGTTGTTTTTATTTTGCTAGAAAAACATTTCTTAAATTTTTTTGCTGGTGGCTGAACCTTTGATAATTGACGTGTATATATATAAGTCCTCTTTGCTTTGCTTGGGATGCGTGTGGGTGGTGGATTGCACAGCGCCCCTGATTTGGAGAGGGAGCAGGCACTGTTCCTAGTGCAGCCTTGCTTCTGGCTGAGGTGAATTTGCAGTGGAACCAGATCAGAGTGTAACCTCTGCCCTGATCTAATTACCAGCATTTACACTGGCGAACTTCCTCAGGAGTGGGCAAAAAGTCAGGTAACTTGCAGAGAGTAGAAGTAATTCAAAAGGACATCGTGATTTTCAGGAAAATGTTACTTAGGCAAGATGTCTCTTCCTGACCTATAACTTCAAATGTTTGGGGTCCAAATATGCAAATCAGGTGAGAGAAAATAAAAACCAGAGAGTTTTCATAACCTTCACTTTTAAAAACATTTTTGTATCAGAGGTGGTGCGGTTCTGTGGATTGTGATCCAGGAAATTGTGATTCCAATTTGCTGTTGACTTTGAATAAATAACTGCCCTCTCTGTAGAAACTCTGGCCTGGAGCTGCTGCAGAAGAGCTTAACTTAAGCTGTCTGTGCATTGTGATGCATGAAATTCTTATTTTCACACTTCACAGTAATGCATGTTACTTAGAACATATCTGGCAGCGTACTTGAGAATATTAAGCTATTTGAATGTGTTAAAAATTAGACTGATTTTTTTCTAAATAAAATCCTGTCTGTTTCAGTGAGGCACACCAGCTCTGATCCTGAGACTAGGGGAAATCTATTTTTTTCTGGGGTTACCTTATTTTGCTTTGGGAGATTGCACTGTAGTTTTCAAACCATCATTTTTGGAAAGAGCGCTTAGTTTAATGCTTATACGTGTTCTAACTGTTGAGAATAAAATTTTTGGAAGATGACATTGTAACAAAGAAAAATTTAGCACCGCTGACTAAACAACACTGATGCTGATTTGTTCCTTGGTGTTTTGATTTTTCAAAAATCCTAAATAGAGATACTATTAAATATTTGCATTTGACAATAATAAACAGATTTTGAATTTCCAGTAGGTCCCAGGTCAAAAAACCTTGGTAATTGCTGCAGGGAAACTGTTGTAACCTAGCAATACTGGATTGTGACACATACTGTGAAAATTAAATAGTGACAGTGGGAGAAACGTTAAAATGACTTGTGGTAACAATAATAATACTTAATAACAATATTTCTAATGAACTACAGGATGGCGCTGTTGCACCAAAAGAAGTACCTCCTTTTGGAGGATGTAGAAATGGTCTTTGGTTGAAAGCAAGAATGGTACTGGTTCACTTCCAAGTTACTTCTTTGTGTTTTAAAAGGTTTCTTGCAGTCTGCAATTTGTTACTGATTAAGGAGGCAAATGCCATTTTTCTCTTCCTTTTAAAAACAAGATTTGTAACAAAGTTATTATAGGCAGAGGTGGGAACAGAAAGCACAAGATACTTTGAATAGTGCGCCTGCCATCCACTATGCTGCACAGCCTTTCCTAATCAGTCTGAGCTAAATGAACTTTGCTGAACTGTGGGGTGTCAGTATTTAAGCATTGCAGCTCATTCTTTGTGATTATCTGTAATACCTTGAAACTTTCTACTTCCCTGTTACCTCAAAAATACCGTTTAAAACTGAACAATGCATGTGGCATCCCGATGCGCTGAACATTTTGTACACTTGAACTGGCATTTGTATATTACATTCCTCTCATTGGGATCCAGTTTTCCTGGCAGATGGAGCTAGGTGGACATTCATTCCCTCACTTAGCATGATGGTTTTTGTGACAGTTTGGTGTAACAGTACAAAGGACACACTTCTGAGAGATATTTATTATTTTTAGGAAGAAGTATAGTCTATCAATTGCAGCTTGAGTGCTATGAGCAATACCTCTTTTTTACATTGTTTTGTCCTTTAGCATATGAAAAAAATGCTTATTTCTAAGAAAAACAACCCATTTTTGGTATGAAATGATCCTGGGTTTCTTGAATTTGTTGTTTGCATGTTCCCAATTGAAATTCTCTGTGCTACACAGTGTATAACTTCAGGTGAAGCTACCAAGTATTCTTGGAAATCAGCTTGTAAACAACCCAGTAGTTTAATCGCTGTAATTTTCCCCTTTTTTCTGCAGAGATATTACATACAGCATTTCTTTGGAAGCCGTGACAACTCTCATTGTGTTCCTCTCCTGCCAATTAGTCCACAAAGAGATTCTGCGAGAGAGCATCATTCACAGATACCTGATGCATGGTCGATGGTATGTCCTGCTCTAGGAGCAAACCAAATGGGTCGCTTGTTTAGGTTGTTTGTACCTGAAAACAGAAGGCAGCAAAATGTTATGTTCATAGAAAATTTCTTCTGCTCAAAAGAAGAGAAAACAGAAAAGCAAATATCTGTAAAGGCTCTTGGAGGGTGCTGGGTGGAAATCTCACAGCCCAGACTTCAGTAAGACTATTTTGAAAATTATTTTTGTATTTTGAGGGTAGTTTCATTAACTTAAAGCAGTATTTACTTTTCAGGATGTTTTTTTTGATTCAGCAATGAGTCTTGTAGCACTGCAACCTGGAGAACTCAGGTCCCTCAGAAATGCTAGAGCTTTCTTGCTATCCAGATAAGTAGCAGTCCTTGGAAATATGATGACATGTGCTATGCTGAGCTGAAGGGATCACTTAGCCAGGTTAAACTTGGTTGTGTGAATAATACCACTTGTTCTGGCAGGTTGGTGGTTGTGCTCAAGTGCTTTGTCGTGGTGGCTTACATGCATTTTAGTCAGGCTCTCGTTCATCCTCTTTCAACTTCAAGTTCCACGTGGGCAGATTTTTCATAAATGTATTTATTGTCTGGTTTCCTGAAGTTTCTGCTAGATGTAAGAGACAGATGCTGCTCTGATATGCAGGGAAAGGAGGGAGGCTCAGCTTGGAGCGCAGGGCAGATTTCAGCCTGAAACAGCAGCAGGAAAGAGCCAGAGCCTCAGGACATGTGACGTGTCCTGGTACTTCAGTCTCTGGACTGAAGGAATTGAGGATTTGGGGGAAAATGGGGAATGTTTGGGAGAAGAGTTAGTGTGTGGTCTCAGAGGTCTGATTTTGGAGTAGGCGGTGCCTGGCCTCTGGAGAGAGACGTGGGAATTTGCTGGCTGGGAATTGAGAGCAATGTGAACAGTTGGAGGGGCACTGGTGTGACGTCCCACCCCTAAGGAGAAGGGCGCACCCAGGATTTGCAGATGCTCATGATCAAAAGGAGTGACAAAAGTCAGAGGGTCTGCAAAGTTCTATTAGTAAATTAGACACTTGGCATGGAAAACAGTGTGTTTGTCCTTGATACCCCAGTGTAAGCCCAGCAGGGTTTGGATACAGAGGGAGGGCAGTGAAAAGGGAGAAAAAGAGGGACACGGAGAGAGAGAGACTTGGATCAAAGAGGGGGAGAGAGAAAGGAAGGAAAAAGAGAGAGATCAGCAGTCCTGGCTCCAGTGTCGATCCAGCTGATGCTATGTCCAGGATCCTGGGGCCTTGGGCTTTGCGGGGCACATTTTAAGGCTTTCCCTCCCTGGAAAGAGGTTTCTCACTTTTTGTGCAAATCAGTTCTCATTCACAGTCGGTTCTTTCAGACCTTTCTGCAAACGGGTGGGAGGCTTCGGGGTCTTGGATGGTTTTGTTCCCCCCTCCAGTCCCTGGCCCTTCTCGGCCTCACCCCGGGCCTGCGCTGAGGCGGGCTGTGCTTTTCTGCAGGAGCCACAACCAGGAGGCTTGTCCCAGAGAAGCTGCCCTTCCTCCATATGGCGCCTTCTGCAGCCACATGGAGGCCTTCCTCACGTGTGTTTTTGCCAACAATCCTTGGCTGTTATTCCCAAAAATCCTTGGTTGGCTCCATGGCCATCCAGCTGTCGGTGTTTGGGACATGCACGTGAGCCCCTCACCGTCTGGACTTCTGCAAATGGTTACAGGGTCCATCCTAACAGAGCTCCTGTCTTTTCAGCTCTAAATCAGATGGGAATGGGAACCAGCTGTTTGCTTCTGTGGAAATTCTACTCCATTTTGGAAATACTGTAACCTTTTAGTTAAATAGTTAAACCCAACAAATTCTACAGGGATTTTCAGATTAACTGATGTGACGTCGGTTGTTTCATTGGTCTTTGGAAATTCATAGAATCATGAAATCCTTGAGGTGTGAAAAGGTGTTTTAAGTATGGTTGGGTGTGGAGAGATGCTGTTGTTAACCTGTTCTGTTTAACCAGAGCATGGAGTGAAAACTGAACAAATACAGCATTTCTTTCCCTTGCATAAATATTTTTCCAGTTGTGCCTTGAGGTAAGTGAATACAATGATTCTACAAACTAGATGGTTTATTTAAAAGAAGTATTGAAAAAACAAAAACCAAAAGGCAGTTTCTATGATCCTGCCGTGGAAGATGCTTCTGTAGACCCCTGCTGAAGTCCAGGCAGCTTTGCATGGGCAAGACCTGGGTCTTCTTTCCATTTCCAGTCTGGTCAGCACTGGGAGAGTTAGTGGCCATCTTTAATGCCAAACACCAGCCTTTGCACCCTACCCGGAGTTTGTTGTGCCAATTTTTGTGAGTTGTGAGTCAACTAAAGCTGTTTTTTTTTTTCTTTCCAGTCTCCCATACACCAGCAGACTTGTGAAAACGTTGCTGTACAATTTCATTAGACAAGAGAGAAGCCCTCCTCCAGGGACCCATGTCTTTCAGCAGCAAACAGATGGAGGGGGACTGCTCTATGGAATTGCATCTGGGGTGGCAAGTGAGTCTGATTTTCTATAAATTGTACTTCAGACCATATGAAGTATTGCCTTCTGTGTGCCCTCTCTTGCAGACACACCTGTAGCCCATTTATTTTTCAACGAGTGATACCAGTGTAGAAAAGCTGTCCACAGGCCTGCATAGCCCATCTTGAGATGTGTTAGAATCTGAAGCAATTATACCTGCAGGACAGCAGATGGTAAAAGTATCACGTAGTCCCTGGTTTTTTTTATTGACACATTAAAAAACCCTCAACCAACCAAGTAGTGCTCTATTTGATGAATCACATACTTCAAGTTACTTAAAATGTTGTAAGAAATAGTTTTATGTGCATATTTTATTCTTTACAATAACTCAGTGGATATGGTGACCTGCTCTGTGTCTCTGCTTGAGCAAAAGGTTGGGCTAGGTGGTCTCAAGGGGTCCCTCCCAGGAGGGTTCTTTGATGTAAGGGAACAACCTAGATAGGAATTTTTGTAACATATTGTGCCTTTCCCAGTAAGTTGACTAATGTTTTTTCCTGATTAGTATGACTAGATTCTGACCTTTCCCATGTGGACTGTTTGCTGTAGAGAAATACTGCCTGAAGAATAGCAAAGACTTGATGCCATTTGTTGTTCAGAAAAAGGTTTCTCATTTTTGTTTTACTATATAGTCTATTTTGGTTGGTGGCTGCTCCCTTCCCCACACCAGATGTGTTTTACTGGTATATAAAAATCCATCCTAGAGGTTTTTTCTTTCCCACTAAGTAAGAATAAAACATAATATAGTGCTAACAGCAAAGGTAGATATTATTTTCTTTCTCCCCGATAAACTAGACAACACTTTGCAAGTCAGTTGCTGTTAAAACCGATACTATTTATTTAGCTCTTTTGTGAAATCCATTCACTGGCAGCCTCCTGAGGGAATATTAAAGTTCAGGCCGCAAGCGGTCTGCCAGGATTTGCAGCCGGCGGCAGTGCCCGCGTCTCTCCTCACGGCGGCAGTAAAAGCGCACGGCTGCCACCCTCGGCTCCTCCTGCGCTCCGGGTTACCCCCGCCAGCGCCGCGCCTGGGTTGTGTCCCTAACCTAAACCCAGCGCAAAATAGTGGCTTGGTTCGCAATTCACTTACACACATGCCAGATTAATTAAATTGTTCCTTACAGTGTTTCATTCGAATCCCATCAGGTATATTCTTTCCCTTCATTTCAATCGCAAGGGGAAACTGCTCTTAATACGTTTTTCTAAAGCAGTTTTCGGTATCTGGTTTGTAGTTTTGCTGTTCTTATTGTGTATTTTGGTACATGTTATTACCTGAATAATTGCTGTTATTTATGTTATTATTAGTTCTGATCTCTCTAGTGTCTTTCTGCCTCAGTGCTGCCACAGGCAAAACACTTCTTCCCCTTTTCTGCTTACTTGACTGATTTGTAAATCCATCCATATTGCCACCACTCCAGCCTCCCTCTGTTACACTTCTCACATCGTATCCCCCATGACTTTTTACTTGTTGTATATCAAGTTTCCATTTCTTAATGCAAACTCTTAAGATTTCAGCCTACATCTGTTCTTCTCTCTTCCTACACTCCCACCTCCTTCACTCCTCTTGAACC
Organism: Dryoscopus gambensis; assembly: GCA_013389985.1. Classification (NCBI taxonomy): domain Eukaryota; kingdom Metazoa; phylum Chordata; class Aves; order Passeriformes; family Malaconotidae; genus Dryoscopus; species Dryoscopus gambensis. The sequence continues at coordinate 497,977 of WEIT01022000.1, forward strand.
ATTCCCTTAGCAACTACCTTGGCATACGCCCACACTTGTTTTCTTGCTTCTATCATGAGTACCTGAAGTGCCATCTCTTTGCCCAGCAAATTAAGTGTCTTCATTTAAAGCTTTAAGAAGAGGAGGCTTTCTAAAGAGCTTTCTAATTTCCTGCCTGGGAAAAGGGAAAAAAGAAGTGCCACATCCTGTTGGAAAATAGAAATGTTTTTTCTGTCCATGCCCAGATGGTTGGTTGAAATTTTTTAAAAAATTATTTGCCTATATATGATGTTGGACTATAGGTAAAACTTGGACACAGTAGGATTGTGGAGTAAATGGCATAACTGCCTCACTTATCTCTGAATTAAGCCTTATCAAATCAGTACTTTGGTTCATGTAGCATCAGGTACCTAGGTGGAATGCAGCACAAATGAAAATGCAGCAACACAAGTTGATAATCTATTAGGAAACAGAAGTGAATTTTGAGACATGAACAGCTGTGGAAAACTTTGATGTGATTTCTGTATTGTATTACTTTTGTGTAACCTTTACATGATAGAGATTGAAAATAGAATGGAAGAATTGAAAACTCACTTCTGTGTTGCCCAGTGCATTTTAAATACCACATAATGCCTAAAGTAAGTTTACTGAAGTAGTCTAAATATAATCTACTTAGGATGAAAGGAGATAGGAGCCTAGTTTAAAAAAATACATTTTTAATATGAAATGCTGAGGCCTAATATAATTATTGTGCTTGTTAATTATTTATCTTGATACCACAGTCATCTACCTGATCATGTATAATGTAATTCCTATTTTGTAGTCACTTGCACTGCAGCAGGAGATCAACAAACTCTTACAAGCACCATATTTTAGATCCACCCTCCTTTTCCTTCCTTGCGATTCAGCAGCAGTGATAATTATACACAATATGAGCAGAATTTTACCCTTTCCCACAGTTAACCGTCTCCTGCTTCTCATCCCTCGTAGCATGTTTTCCTTCCTCTCATGAGCTTCCTTAACTCTGAAACCACACAGCCATCATCCTCACACCAATTACTTCTTGGTTTGGCCTCTGCCTGGATCCAAGTTACCTCTGTGCAAGGACCTTTCTCCGTCCTGGATATAAAATACCTGGATTGGATTGTCCTGCCAGTTCTGTTATGCTCCAATAATTAAAGAAACAATGGCGGTTTTGGAAGGAGGGGAAAAATAATGGTATTTATTTTTGTAACTTCATAAAGGAGATTTTTCTCTACTGAGTCAACTTTGCTTTGTCTTTGTGGTCTTTCAGTAGGTGTGCAAAGTAATTGTAAAGTGCTACTAGATCTGGGGCAGTGTTGTGGAGCATAAATGACATTAATATGCATGGCAGGAGAGTTTAGATATTAGAAACTCATTTATTGGAAACTAGAAATTAATTATTCTCGGTTCACAAAGCACATTGAACCAACTTACCATCAAAACCAAGTTTTTTTGTTGGCTCAAAGTGCCCTCTTCTTTTTTCTTGAGATTTATTAACATTTGCCAATTCATAGTCTACAGTCAACTAAGTTGAGACAACTTTTTGTGGACAAGCAATTTTTTAAAAATTAGTCATTTTATTGCTTGCAAAATAAAATCCTTGTTAGAGCGAGGAACTGCCAAGCAGATGATGTGCTAAGACAGGGAAATGATAGTGCTATTCAAGACTATTGAAAAATAAGTCAGTTTAAATGGTTTCTTTTGAAACAGTTGATCCAGTTTATACTTTGCTGTTAAAAACAACCCCAGACACTAATGCATCTGGCAGAAGTATGGAGTTACTGCAGCAGTGGGATCTAATTGACTTGGTTTGTGCTGTGTGGGTGTTTATATATGTGGGGTACAATGCTGTATCTGTAAGGAAAGAAAGCAGAGTCAGTAACCAGATTCAGCTTCATTAATCACCTAAGTCATCATCATAACTAATCTGCCACACAAATGTACTGTTATAGCATTAATAGAAATTGCAGAATCCAGTGTGTAGTGGTCAGTGATGGCTTGTTTTCTCATGTCTGTACTCTTTTGTTGGAACTAGACAAACATTCCTGGCTGTTAATGACTTTATGTCAGCCAAGTATCTGCTTTACTCTGCATTATGCTGTTCAGCATAGGACACCTGAAGGTATCAGACCACTGCTGTACATCTATGATTTATATACACTACAGCTTATTCCTGTGGTGGTTTTTTTTGGTGCTACTTTCTGGTTAATAGAAGCATTTGCATGGTAATTTTTAACTTTACAAGGAAACTCATTATTAATATTTAGTGGTTTATGTTAATATCTTTTTACTCTTCAGTTTTATGTAGCTGATTTGTAATATCCACATTAAAATATATCAAAGTAGAGACACAAAAAGGTACTAACAATGTATCTGTTATTTCTTATGATCTCACCTACCTTTATTTCTGCTAATAATGCTTCACTCTGCTTGCTTCTACCATCCAGATCCTTTTCGTGATGTGTCACAGATCTGGTGTCTATCTCGGTGCTTAGTCAATGCTTAATTGCCTGTTCATGCCCACCACAATGGAAATGTACATTTGAGCGTTCTTTCCCAGTTCTGTCTGTTCGTGTTCCTTCTTGCTTACAGTCTGTAAGTGCCATCCTCTTGATGCTGTACCTGTGATATTTTCACCTGTCTGAATGGGAAGATTGAGGTAGTTTCCAGATCTTTAACCTTTCACTTAGTTCCCCTGAAGATGTGCCTGACGCAGAGCAAAGCGTGCAGCTGCAGTTCAAGCAGAGGTACTTTGAGAACAAGTAGTTGAGCATTACTGCTTGTGTAGCTGGGGCAGGGGCAGTCTGCAAGAGCCTCACAGTAAACTGGTACCAGAGCGGCTTCATCCTGCCCCAAATCTGTGCTTGGATGCTGTAAGGGCTACATAAGCTGGTTTGAAGTTGGGTCAAACTGCTGCCTGAGCAGTGCCTCAGTGTCCGCTTTGAGAGTTTTCATGTGTTTATGACAAAAACTCCCCTTCCGCCTTAATCACATTACTGCAGAAGTACATTGTGTCTGATAGGAATCTGTGCAGGCCAGAGATGCATTCACTATCAAGATCTTAGACACTTCCTTTGACATACACTGTGTTGTGTATTTTCTGTTTCATGAAATCTAATTCTTCTTCGTGTATTTGAATGATATGAGGATATAGAATGATTATGCAGCAATAGCGCTTCTGATGGCATTTGGCCCCAGTTCCACGAAGCTTTTGGGACTTTGAATGACAAGGATCTGAAACCAGAACAGTTGTAGTATAATTAAGAAATAATGATGCTCCCAGGGCTGGAGCCCCTCTGCTCTGCAGCCAGCCTGGGACAGCTGCGGGTGCTCACCTGCACAAGAGAAGGCTCCAGGGACACCTCAGAGCCCCTGGCAGGGCCTCAAGGGGCTCCAGGAGAGCTGCAGAGGGACTTGAGCCAAGGCCTGGAGGGACAGGACCCAGGGAATGGCTTCCCAGTGCCAGAGGGCAGGGCTGGATGGGATCTTGGGAAGGAATTGCTGTGTGTGAGGGTGGGGAGGCCCTGGCACAGGGTGCCCAGAGCAGCTGTGGCTGCCCCTGGATCCCTGGCAGTGTCCAAGGCCAGGCTGGATGGGGCTCGGAGGTTTAGTCGAAGGTGTCCTTGTCCATGGCAGGGGGTGGAATGAGATGGTCTTTAAGGTCCTTCCAACTCAAGCTATGCTGAGATTCCGTTAAATTGTTGATCAGTTCTGTTAGCTTCGCCAACACGTTTTTGATAGTAAACCACCATTAATCAAAATTAGCTGCACAGGTAGCATGGTCTTTGTTCTGTGAGCTCTGCTCTTTGCACATACAATGATGGCAGTGACAGCAAAGCATTCTTTCCCAGAAGAGCAATTTATACCATCTTTTCCTGGACTTGATAATTCTTAAAAATCTTATATTGACTTTGATGGGACTCATCAGTATGTACAGGGTGGTGTCAGAGCGTGGATCAGCCTCTGCCCTATGGGACCCAGCAATGGCACCAGAGGAACTGATACCTAGGAAGTTCCCCCTGAACATGAGGAAGAACTGCCCTGTGCAGTGAATGAGCAGTGAAACGGACCAGAGAGGGTGTGGAGCCTCCCTCACTGGGGATATGCCAGACCCATCTGGACACAATCCTGTGCCATTGCTCTGGGATACCCTGCTGTGGGAGAGAGCTGGGACCAGGTGATCCACTGTGATCCCTTCCGTCCTTACCCATTCTGAGATTCTGTAAAACTATACTTTTTTTTTCTTTCGTTGGGAGAGGCTGATGCTCCTGGGGACCCTTGACTGCCACCACTCCACCCTTGCAACAGTGACAAAATTTTTCATGGTTAACATTCTGGAGGCTTATATATTTTTAAAGTCCGTAAAGCCTCTTTTCTGTGATGTCTACCTGACACTGCACAGGCTTATGTTTGTGCTGGGGGCTGTGCTGTAGCTCTCTGTAGGCTGTCAGCTGTTTGGAGCCGGAACCATCACTGCACAGCACAGCGAGACTGTGGTTCATGACTAGAGCTTCTGATTTCTGTGGTCATACAAACCCTAATTGTAACCATATGCTTCAGCTTGTTTACTGGGAATGCTGCAGCAAGTTTCACGAGGTGTGTTGGTGATTTATCTCCCTGACATTTATCCTGATATTCCAAAACCTGAGCAGCTTCAAATAACCCAGTATAAAAGAGAAGAGAAAACCTATTGGCTCAAAAATGATTTTTCTTTAATTCTTTAGGGGAAATTGCTTGTTAAAGGAAACCAAGCAAGCTGATGTATTGTAACAAAATTTTAAAAGTTAGTATTTTGCAAGGATTGGGGCTACAGAAAAGGAATTTTATATAGCTGAAGAAAAGGTATTTCTTGTTTTCCAAATTCTTCTTAGCTCTAGAGAATTACAGAAATTGAGATAAGGACAGTATTTATAATTAGAGAATGTCAGTAATCATTTATGTAAAAAAACAAACTCAAGCAAAAAAACCAGTTAAACTTAACTTTTGCTTAAAGTCCTATAAATTTCAATTAGTAATGGTAAGGATGGTAAGAAATCCATAACTCTTCAACTTAAAATCCAGTGTCAACAAGAGTGTTCATTTCCTACCTAATCTTTATTTTAGAGATATTTTTTTATTTTCAATAACTGTGAAAAGGCTTTAAAAAACACCAGTGTTTTTTCAGTTCAGTTTTGAGCACATTTCAAATGACAAAGATGCTTGACTTTGACAGATCTGTGCTGCGTAAGAAACAATCCAAAATCTGTGACTTAAAGGTTCAGTACCTTCTTCCCATAGGCTACTGCACTTCTCATACAGCGTTAACAGATAATGTGCTCAGGTGAGACCCCACCTGCAGAGCTGCCCCAGCCCTGGGCTCCAACAGCACAAGGACCTGGGGCTGCTGCAGCCAGGCCAGAGGAGGCCACGGAGCTGCTCCCAGGGCTGGAGCCCCTCTGCTCTGCAGCCAGCCTGGGACAGCTGCGGGTGCTCCCCTGCACAAGAGAAGGCTCCAGGGACACCTCAGAGCCCCTGGCAGGGCCTCAAGGGCTCCAGGAGAGCTGCAGAGGGACTGGGGACAAGGCCTGGAGGGACAGGACCCAGGGAATGGCTTCCCAGTGCCAGAGGGCAGGGCTGGATGGGATCTTGGGAAGGAATTGCTGTGTGTGAGGGTGGGCAGGCCCTGGCACAGGGTGCCCAGAGCAGCTGTGGCTGCCCCTGGATCCCTGGCAGTGTCCAAGGCCAGGCTGGATGGGGCTTGGAGCCACCTGGGACAGTGGAAGGTGTCCCTGCCCATGGCAGGGGTGGGACTGGATGGGCTTTAAGGTCTCTTTCCAACCCAAACCATTCTAGGGTTTTATGATCTTGAACTTTTTGATGGTCCTTCTTCTGGATGGCAGATAGAGACTTTGTAGCATTAGGGACTCAAAGAATTGGGGTTTTTTGCACTAATATGAGATATTAAAGAAACATCTACAACTTATAACTCTATAAGGGATTTTTTATTCCTAATTTTGAAAATATCTGCACTAAACTGCTCAGGCCGTTGTGTTTAGCTGCATGATTTCTATGAAAATGGTTGGATAGATCAGGAAAAAGGATGATCTGTTTGGTTCCAGATGCACTGATGTCATGTTATGAAAGGTTTAAACTTGATGTCTGATAAATGACAGGTGCCCTGGACAGTTTGGAAAGTGAGTGGGTAGGAGAAACTGAGCCACATTTCAAGTCTGCATGAGGAACATTGATAAAGCTCAACAAATTCTTTGGCTTTTTACTGTTCTTTCTTAGAAATTGTTTTTCTGCTCATGGATAAATCCATCCGAAGCTGCATTTGTTAATAAATTACACGTTACTGAATAACGCATTAACTGTTTCACCTTCATTGTCCTGCCAGATGTCTGTGCCATGTTTTGGAGTGGGAGTATTCACACATCAGATCACTCATTTTAACCATTGTCCATGTTCAGCAGAGCAGGGGAGTTGCATTGCCTGGCGTGTGAAACTCCTTTTAATAGTTAAATTTTGTGGTTTTATTGATTGGTCGTGTGTGTAAAGACTAAAGGAATGAAAAGGCAATGCTGTGCACTGCCTGTCTGGAGATAGTGATTAGCTAGCTCCATATTCTGGGTGTTTTGTTTTCTCCAGTAGGCTACTGGAATACCAGTTCTGCGAAATTATCATGTTATTTTGCATTTTTTTCTTTAAGATTTTATATTTATTTTATTATTGATGCATTATAGGTAAAACAAAGGTAGAGGAAATGGTTTCTGTGTACTTTATATTTAGTTCCCTGTTCCCTTTCACCTTTAGCTTCTGCTCCTTCTCCAGAATAAATGATAATGGATTTTTTTTTTTAGTGCATCTGCAAGGAAAATCTGTATTTTAACCCATTCCCTAAATAACTCCCAAAGTCTGGTAGACTTTTTGACATGTACAAGGTGAAAGAGTTTATTCATGTGATATCAATTATGTTGAGCATAGAATGGACTCGTGATAGGAGTGGCAAGTTTTAGATGTGGAAGTTCTATGTCACGATCAAATTAGTTCAAATTCTGAGACAGTTTCATTAGCCTTTCAGTAATTTTTTCGCAGGAAGAACTTTAATCTGTGATGTCAGTCTACTCAACTGCAATGCTTAAATATAAAGAGTAGTTTACCTAAGGAGCCTGCAGATGAACTCTTATTTAGTAGTAGTACTTATGAGACAAGAATATTCCTTGCAGAAAGTGGTACCTGTCTTGCCAGTGCTAAGCACCTGTCCAGAAGGAGATGGGTAATTAGCTACCTCTATGAACAAGTCATTAATGCAAGTAGAAATTGTCATTCTGGCTTTTGAATATGCATGGTGCAAAGGAATACTGTGCTTTTAAGAAATGATGACGGTGGTAGGTTTTGCTGGATCTCTGAGGGAAGTGAAGGAAAACAAAAGCGTGTTGTGAAAGCAAAACTTTGACCAGCGCCAAAACTCAGAATTAGATGAACACTTGACTCTCTTTAATCTGTAGTGAAAATACTTGTGTGCATTTGTGTGTACATTTGCAGTTCAAAATTGCAGTCTTGTAGATGTGTACAAAAGCTTTGGTCCTTGACTCAGATCGTAAAACTGTGCTTTTATTTTCCTATGCAACCTTGTTTTCAATTCAGTTGTTTGCATTTTTTTATTGTGGTCGGTATGCAAAGAATATGTTGAATTTGCAGAATGCAAGACAAAAATATTTTGAAGGATAAGAGAAGTCCCATCCCTGGAAGTGTTCAAGGTCAGGCTGAATGGGGTTTGGAGCAGCCTGGTCTAGTGGAAGGTGTCCTGTCCCATGGCAAAGGGCTGAAACAAGAGGAGCCTTAAAGTCTCTTCCAACCCAAACCATTCTGTGATAAGAGGAAACACTGTGAAAATCCTGACTATAATTAATTTTGTAATTTTGAGGTACCAGAACCTTGCTGGAGCCACACCATCTGGATGGGGTTTAGATTATGTTTTCCCTTGAGCCTCGTTGGGTATGTTCTTAAGAGCACATACTTGCAGTATTGCCTGTATGGACTGAAGTGTTTGACTCAGATTTTGAGGATTGATTTCACAAATCATTTCATTTTGACAGCTGTAGTTTCTAATGAATGATTTTTATTCAAGAGGGGAAAATGTTCCTCTACTTTTAAGCATAAAAACTTGGAAGTCTTTCCATCTTTCTTTTATTTCTGTGGATTATAGTTGTACTTCCTTGTTTTGTAGACCCATGGAGGAGCTGAGCTCTGCACAGAATGATCTAAGATTTAATGAGGCCTTTGACTAAAATCTTTGTCTTTAACCAACAAAGACAAACCCTTAATGCGATTATACCATCGTTATTTTTTTACCTAATGTTCTAGAAGACCCACTGGTAATTGAATGTGTTCTGCCAAACTGTAGTTTCCAACACAAGTATGAGATTTTTACATAACCTGATAAATGGCTATTTTTCCTTTTGAATAAGCCATCAAAAACTTTTTCCGTCTTTCTGCGAAAGACTTCCCAGCCAAAGCAGAGCAAGCCAAACAGATCATATGCTTAGCAGTGTATTAGTAGAAGCTATTTTCACAGTTGCAGATTTAAGTTTTATTTCCTTGTCCTGAGGCCAGTTACTATTGTTGAGTAATTTGGTATTTTCGTGATTGAGGTTTAAGTTATTGGTATGTGGTAGTTGTAGCACTGAGCATGAACACTGATTTTTGTGACAGTTGGGGTTGTTTGTCAATTTTTCTCTTTCAAGTGAATGGCATTTTCCAGAGTGACTCACTTTGGGGAAAGAAAAATACTATTAAGAAGAAAAGAATGTGGCACCTAGGAATAGACATCCTGGTTGAAAAGAATGGATTTCCATTATTGAAAAATAAATTTCTGCATTACATGGAAACTCAATTATTATCCTTACAGAAAAGTGTGAATTTTTGCTTGCTTTTAAGTAATTGGATTTTTATTTGGATTTTGAATATACATGAAGCCCAGAGCCATGCTGCTGCCGTGCTCTGTCAGTTAATGTCTGGTTGATGGTGACTGTCACAGGTGAGGGGACATGGCTCAGACTGAAGTGACGTTCTGCTTTTGTGCAGGCTCAGCTGCCGACTGGGTGAAGGGCTGGACTGAGAGGGGAAAATGTTACTAGCACCATAACTGGAATACAACTTTTTTCATTTAATCTTTCATGAACAAATACTGGAGCTTAATAAAACTAAGCACGGTGTTCTTAAGAGCTGTGTCAAGTGAAGGGAAGGACTAGATAGATGAGAGGCTAGAGAGTCAGGCACAGGAGCAAATCCCTTAATCCCTGAGTTTCTCATATTGTCTGCTGATCCTTTCCATCTTCTGTTTCTATCCTATAAGACAAAGAATGGAGATGGTGTGGAGGTGGGAAGTGGAGTAGCTGTAGGTAGGAGGATGACTCTGACATCTCTGACTCAGGGATGACTTTTTGGCTGACATGAAGGCTCTTGCTTATATATGAATTACTGTTATGATGTAAACCCATTCCTGATGTGAATGTATATCCAAGTGTTAATGGTAAAAAACTTCCTTCATTAGAATGTCGTTAGGGGCTTGGTCTGACAGGCTCTTGCACATTATTTTTATTTAGCATGTTAAGCAAATGCTTTCATATTTGACCTTTCTAGATGACTAGATAGTATTTCTTCCTTTGTGCCAAGCACTTCTCTCTTTCCCCCATCTTTTTGAGCATTTTGTGATGTTTGAGGTAGACTGTTACTGGTAGAAATGCTGCAGTACAATGGACAGATTTTCCTTGGCAGAGATCCAAACCCTGTATTCCTTTTGTGGATATTAATAATGACAGAGTTGAGACCTTGTCACTCTTGTGCTGAATTGGGTAGGTAATACATTTAAAACTGGGTTTCATAAGAGAATTGTGGTTGGGAACACGATAATATTTTCTGTCTAAATGAAAGATTTCATAATGAGTCTAACTCTGGAATAATTCCTTGTAATTGTTAAAAGACTGAATTTCTTACCATTCCAGCTAATATTTGGGTTTTTGCTCAGCAGTATGAGACTCTGTAGCTGATAAACACATAGACCTGTACTCTCAGCCTGAACTGAGAGTTTTACTTTCCTGTTGGTCTGAATTCACACAAAACATGTCAGGAAGGTGGCATGAGCTGGTCTTTAAGGTCCCTTCCAACACAAACCATTCTGTGATGTCTGTCATACAGCTAGGTTTGAACCTCTGGGGAAAGGTGAATTTACAGATGAGTTTAAGCCTTTAGAACAAACTGGTTTTCAGCAGATATGAATTAGGGCTTGAGTGAACTAGGACTTTGCAGGCAAGAAATCGCTCTTTCACAACTGGTTGTTACTGTATCAGCTGTGTAATAGCTGCCTGAATGCATTGCTTCGTGTAGTGAGATTCAAAAAAAGTGGGCAGAAGGATTAGCCAGTAAAATAAGAGAGAAGTAAATCATTTGTTGAGAACCATCTTCGTTGTTTTTTTCTCTGTGTTCTCAAGGAAGATCCTGTATTGCAGTTGTCAGGCTTGCAGACTTTTCTTTTGGACTGGTAAAGCTCTTAACACAAATTTTACCAGAGGCTGCATGTCTAAGGAGTCTTTTTTTCTAAGTGCATAAGCTGGTCTTCCATTACTCTCTGAATACTTCTAAAGGTTTTGGGTGGAATCTGTACCATTCTTTGGAAATAGAGCAAACCCCCAGGACTGCCATTAATCATAAAATCACAGGATCACATTTTGTCTTGGAAGGGAACTTAAAGCTCATTCAGTGCCACCCCCTGCCATAGGCAGAGACACCTTCTGCTATCCCAGGCTGCTCCAGGCTCTGTCCAGCCTGGCCTTGGACGATGCCAGGGATGGGGCAGCCACAGCTGCTCTGGGCACCCTGTGCCAGGCTCACCCCATCTTCACAGGCAGGAATGTCTTCCTAATGAAAGAATTATTTTGTAGGTAATGATGGCAGATTGTGTGGTATAAAAACCTTCATGTTCCTCTGCATGGCAAATGTATTTATGGCTTTGCAATGTGTGTCATGCTGGTTCTGGGGTCTGGTTATGCACGGAGACATTGTGTGCTCGTGCAGAATCCCAATAGCTTCACAGGAAGTCTTTTGAGATGAGACCCTAAACTTTCAACCTGTTAGCTTCAGCAATGGTGCAAAGTGCTCTAAGGAAAGCAGAGACACTTCTTGATCATGCTCTGAATTCATAGTGATGGAGGAAACAGAGAAGTATTTAACTTTTCCTAGAATACCGGGGGAAGTATGTTGGGTTTTTTACACAGTTTATGCTGAAAACAGTCAGAAAACCACAGTTAGAAGAAGTGCATAGTTAAAATACTTAAACATTTGAAGGAGACAGATGGTGCAACATTCCAGATGCAGACCAGGTGTGTCATGTGGTACAGCACATGCAGAGTACCTTGGTGTCCAGTGGGAGTGTTGAAATAAAATGTCCCCAGCCCCTTCCAGTCCTGATGAAATACATGACATCTTTCAGATGAAAGAGCTAAAACCTTAAGATGTAATTTTAGATTTTGTTCTTATCTAGTCATTTAAGTAATACTATGAAGAACTTTCATTTCTGTGGTCAGCAACAAACACTTGGGTCTTTTGTGTTAAGTGATGTTTCTTACAGAAAAGTGTGGCAAGAGGAACAAAATAAGTCAAAAGAAAACGATTTTACTTAACAGAGAGCTGAATTATTTTCAAAATATAATGTTTGGAACTACACTGGATTTCTGTAGTTCCAGGGCAAGCCAGATATGATGATATTCATGAGAATTTACCTATACAGGAAACTTACATTTTAGAACCTCGGAAATTATAAGAGAACAACTGGTATAAAAACATATCCGGAAAATAAAATAGTAATTGGCAATTTTAAAACTGTAATGAGTTTAGCAATAAATTGCATAAAGGGTACTTGCTAGAATATATTAGTTAACTGTTTATGATCTCAGTGGTGGTGGCAGTCAGGCGCAACAGCTTGAATGCCTGTGACAGCTCTGATTGACAGAATTTGACATCATACTTCTGAGACCTGGTGACTGGTCCAAAAATTATTTGTACAACTGCATGTATCTAACCAGAAATAACACCTGTACTGCATAATGGAATAAAGATTCCTTTGGGTTGGAAAGGCTCTCCTTGGAGAAAAAGTAATTGTAAATCTATAAGTACACTGCTAAAAACACATGTATTTTCTTCATCCAGAAGATTTTCTAGGAAGTTTTATGTCCTAGTATGCAATATATACCAAATTCTAGCAGGAGGGCTTGTTCCCAAACATCCATTCCAAACAGTAGATCAGCAGAAGTTAAACAGCTGCTTGCAAGTCGTATCACCTGCAATCTCCTGGAGGACAAAGTAAAAATAAAAATTCCCCTTCCTAGTAATTGGTTGATTGGCCTGTGGTTGCAAAGTCAGATAAATTGAAATTTCAAGTGTCTTGAACAATGCCTTTGCACTTCTTGATATCAGTACTTGGTTGAAGCTGTGTAGGGCTTGTTAGCCCAAGATACTCTTCGGGCACTGGGAATGAAGCAAAACCACTTCTTGTCCTGCTGAAGCGCGTGCTGCTTTTCCACATCAGAGTATGGAGAGCGAGACATAGACAGGCAGTATTTTGTCCAAACGTGTGTGGCTGACTTCAGAGCTTTTCAGACACTAGTTCAGGCTTACCATAAAGATGTATCTTCACTGAGGAATCTAATTATTGGAAATTATGGATATTGGAAATAAGTTCTGTCCTCAAAAGCTGTTACCTTTCTGGGAAGAGAAACAGAATGGCTGGTCTTCATGGCGAGCCACTCTGAGTGTTAGTATGTGGCTGCCCGATCCCTGGAAGCCTCCAAAACCAGGTTGGACAGGGCTTGGCGCAGTCTGGTCTAGTGGCAAGTGTCCCTGCACGTGGCAGGGGTGGAACTGGGTGATCCTGAAGGTCCCTTCCAACTCAAACCATTCTGTGATTCTGTCTATATCTTCATACAGGAAAATAACTTTTTCTTAAGTTTCCTCAATGATCCAATCATTTAGTCTCAAGAAAACAAATGAACAGCAACAAATTTATGGTTGGACTTAGCTTAGAGATCTTTCCAACCATAATGATTTGATGATCTGTGAAATCTGGAGCAGTTTTTTTAAGTTCAAAAGCCCACCTAATGAAGCAGAATCCTTAACAGAATAATGGCAAGTCTAGGACTATACCAAGCAGACACCTTCCCTTTCTTGACTAAATAGGGGACTTAATTGCTACTAAGTCTGACCTTATTTGTGATTCTCTGTGAACTTTCCTGTTGCCAAACGCTTTGTGGAATGAATCAGATGACTGTGATGAGAAAGCTTTGGAGATGACTTCTAGTCAACCTCTTTAAATTGTCTTGTGACCAAGAAGTCAGACGTGGCAAGGTGTTCTTCCACTGGCATTTTCAGAAGCAGCATTGGTCTTCCAAGGTTTCTCTCCAACAGCATCTGGAACATCTGCTCCCAAAATCAAATGTAGGATCTGCACACAACAAGTTCTGGTGGCAGGTCTGCTGTTTCAGCCAATCTCAGTGATGGTTTGGTGATCAGCAAGTGGACTTTGCCAGCATGCTTGAAGATAATCCCACACTGCCATGGAGAAATCTTCACTGGTTTCAGGCTTTTTTCCCCTCCTTGACTTCCTCTCCAGTTTTTCAGTTTGGTGATTTTCTGTGCTGTCTTTTCTGTTAAAACTTAAATTCGGGATTTGCTGCACAACATCACCCTCAAGGTGCTATTTATTGTTTCTTGGTGCAAGCAGCCTGGGAGATGGACAGAAGCTATAGAGCCTCTGATTGTTGTCACTGTTGTTTTTGGACAGGAATCACATGTAATCTAGGTTAGAGAACTGCTTGTTATGTAAAGGCTTTATGCAATTGGAAGTGCAGCATTTTACATTTTTGCAATTAAGAGAGTTGTCCTGAAATAGTCTTAGCCTAGATGGAAAATGTGCTCATTAGCCACGTTCCTATTCTTGCCCAATGTTCTGTTTAATTTTTCTACAACCTTTTAACATGCTGTGGCTGCTGTCAGTGCATTTTTTTGTTATAATTGCTGTATTGGTTCAAATTGCTTATTAATGAAGATTTATATAAATTTTTCCTTTTCTGAGATATATTTGCCTTCCCTATCCTGGATTCAAAAACACTCTGAAGCTTTGCAAAAGTTGTACTGTTTCCCAAACAAACAATTTTAAACTGCTGTAGCAGTCACAAAACAAAGTCTTGGTGACAGCACTTGGTAGAGCCGAGTGATTTAATTGCAGTATTAAAATGAAAAAATGCAGGGAAAGCTATTGTGTGTGGCTGGTCTGGGTGTGTTTGCCATTTATGCTGGTGCTGCTTTATGAATAGAAAATACATTATGTTTAATATGAGCTCTCATGGGACTGTGGGAGTTTACTGTATCAGTGCATCAAGTGATATGAAGAAAATAAGTAGTGAACTGTTAGTCTTGTCTCTTCCTCCATGGTTTTCCTGTTCCCTTGGTGCACTCTGTCAACTTACAAAAGTTTTTCAGAACTAAAGGTAAACTTACTTTGAGCAACATACAGAGAATAAAATTTAGTAATTGTTTTCCAGAGTAGTCAACTAAAATGTTTTAAATGTAATCCTATGTAGCTTGTCTAGTCAGGATAATGATTTGTCATATAATATGTAGCTACTTGTGGAATTTCTGTCCTTGCTAAATAGAAAACGTTTATCTTTGCCATTTGGATTCTTAGTATTTTCACTGGAAGAAGAAAAAATAACCTTATGAGCTTTTGCAGTTTGTGTATTGGAAAATAATGTGTTCTCAATCACTCTTACAGTGTTTCTCTTCCTGTCTTTTTATAGCATCTATTTTTCCCCTCTGTGTTTTGCACTCTCTCTCCCCACCACAGCCACTACCTTTTCAGTCTGCTGAAACTCATGGCATACTCAAATATTTGGAGTATTTTTTTAAGTCGTTCCACCATCCTATTGGTATGTCAAGAACTGGCATATTTGCAAATTGCAGAAGTCAATTTTTAAAGGATAGAAGTTTTGTGTAAGTTAGCTTCGGCATGTATGTAGAGTTCTCCAGTTAATTAATTTTAAATTAGATTTTCACTGTGGTTTGGCACATACTTGAAACAAGCACAATCCAATTACTAAAGATGGAAAGTAAGTACTAAATAATCATTTCACCTTTTGTACAAATCAATCCCTTTGTCTTGTCACTTCTTCTGCCTTAGGAGGCATGCTTTGAAAAGAAATAATGACTGTATAAATTAAAATGTATAGTTCTGTCTGGTTAATACGGGTATTGTACTAGACAGAATTCTTCATGGAGAGTGGTGTCCATAGCGGAGCTGTCATTGTGTCCTTCCACAAGCGTAGGAAGGGGTTTTATAATCTGATAGAATGCCAAATGCTTTCAACTAGAATTAAAAGTGGTCCATGATCCATAAATTGCAATCGTGTGTGGGGGTGTCTTACCATTAAACTCTTATGTCTGTGTGAGAGGTGTGGGAGGAAATGAAAGCTTGGAATGGAGTAGTTGATATATTCTACATCTTCTTTTTCCAATTTGTTCTGAATGTATTCTGGGGTCCTTTAATTCATGCTTTCCTCAAACAAATCTGTGCTGTGTTTGCTTAAAAGTATATTAATTAAGCAGTGTCTTATTTTGTTTTGTTTTTTTTCTTTTGGGCTTGTTTCAAATGATAATTAATAACTAGTTAATAGTCCATAGGCTCTGCTTGAGTGTGTAAGGCATGTTTACTCAAATTCATGCTGATTTTAGGTATTTGGGTTAGAACTGGAGCTTTTACTGCTTTAACTGCACTGGAATATTCCTTAATTTGGAATCAGGTGTTTCTGTAACTGCTGATGCTTTTTTTAATAACTTAAACTTGAGCAAGAGCAGCTTTGCTTACCTGCAGTTGTATGTGTGGGGAGGATTCTTAGGTGTGAAATTTTCAGGGCTTGATGTGGGTGTTGAATCTTGTGGGACAATATAAAAGTGCTGCATTTCTTAAAAAATTCTGAATTTCCTCTGGAATCTTACCCTGATTCTTCATTTGAAAGCTGTTACTCCAAAGGCAGCCTCCTGTTGGGCCTGTGGTGTCCAACACTTTAGGGGAAGGGAGCACACAGATGTTCGTGGTCAAAAGGAATGGCGAAAGTCAGAGGGTCCACAAAAGTTCAGGAAGCTTTCTTAATGAATTACACACTTGGTATTGAAATTGGTGTGTTAGTCCCTGTTCTTCTAGTATAAGCACATGGTGGTGGATTTCGGATAAAGGAGTAGAGTGAAAGGGAAGAGAAGGAGGGGGTGGATTAAAGAGGGAAGGTTTGGGAAGGGAAGTTTGGGAAGTTCAGGAAGGGAAGGTTAGGGAGGGTTGGGGAAGAGAAGGTTAGGGAAGGTAAGGGAAGGTTAAGGAAGGTTAGGGAAGGTTAGGGAAGGGAAGGTTAGGGAAGGTTAGGGAAGGGAAGGTTAGGGAAGGGAAGGTTAGGGAAGGGAAGGTTAGGGAAGGTTAGGGAAGGTTAGGGAAGGGAAGGTTAGGGAAGG
>WEIT01022000.1:515120-537180 GCA_013389985.1 Dryoscopus gambensis
CGTATGGCCCCGTCTGCAGCCACATGCTGGTCTTTCTCATGCATATTCTTACCAACGACCCTTGGCTGTTGTTTCCTACAACTGATCTTGGCTCTTGGCTGGCTCCACGGCCATCCGGCTTGTGGTGTTTGGGACATACACATTAGCCCCTCACCTTCTGGGCTTCTGCATGCTCGAGGGGACCCATTGCCAAGAGGACACCACAGCAGTTGCTGTTTTCACTGGTCATGCATCAGATCTGCTGATGGAGTGTGCGGAGAGTGTTGGGAAATGCACCCAGAGTAGTTAATTTGCCAGAGCCTGACCTTCCCAGGGTGCTCCCTGAAGGCCTCTGTGGCTTCTTGGCCTCTTTGAGGAGCTGTCAGATTGTTTGGAAAAGCTTTTACTGTTGATTTTTATACCTTTAGCAGGCCGTTCCCAAATTACTTTTGGCTCAACTTGGTCTGGTTTAGCATTGAACTTGCAAAAGCTTATATACCTTTTTCTTTCCTGATTTGGAAAAGACTTAATCTTTTTACATTCAGTAGTCTCCTTTTGCTGCAGTTGAGTCATGGTGCTTTTTTGTCTGTTCAGGGTCTCTAACAGAGACATCCTCTCTAAGCCCTCATGTGGTGACTTGAAGTTGTCTAATTGCCACGTAGCAATTCATAAGCTGAACCTGTTTTCTTATCTGTTTCTTGATCTTTAGGGTAAGTGCTATCCTGAAATTGCTAACTGGGAAAATAAATCCTACTTTGATAAGAAACTTGGAAACTGGAAGAATCCTCTGAATGTTTTATAGTTAAAGCACTTGAATTACGAATTGTGGACAAATCTGTGTAGGAGACTGGTGAGGGTTTTTGTTTTTAGGAAAAAAATCAGATCATAGAACTGCAGAATTGTGGAAGGGTTTAGGTTGGAAGAGACCTTAAGAATCAGTTCTACCCCCCTGCCATGGGCCAGGACAGCTTCCACTAGACCAGGTTGCCTGGAGCTCCATCCAGCCTAGTCCTGGATACTTCCAGGCATGGGACAGCCACATCATGACCTTGAAACAAAGATTTATTTCTTGTCCGCAAAAGAAAGGAAAGTAGGTATATGGGAGGTTTCAGCAGAGTTTAGTCTCAGCTGGAAAGAAAATCTGGATCAAATTAATTCTGCCAAGAATGAGAGGTGTTTTAGACACCATAGCATTTGAGAGTTATTTGGTACTCACTAGTTCTGTGTGTGAATGTGTATGTATATAATAGAAAAACTATAAAATACAAATAAAATATAGACTATACAGAAAAATATGAACATACTTACCTTTAATAATATAAATATATATGACCCACTGTACTGTATCTATATATTTAGTGTATTTATACAAAAATATACCATATAGGTATCAAAATACCTACAGATATAAAAATTAAACCTCTAAGTTACATATGAGAATAAATTGTTTCATAAATCTAGAATATATTATATCAATATAACATATAGTTAGGAGTCATGCTGTTTGCATGTGATAATTTGTAAGATTCCCACTGAAACAATTTCCAGTGGTTTTATAAGATGTATATACAGCATATACAAGGATGACTTATGCAAATACATTAAAGCAAATGTATATACAGAAATGTAGACAATACAAAATATGAAAATATTCCTAGCAAAAACCAGTTTGGGCTTGCATAACTTCAAGTTTGTCATCACGTTTATTCATCTAATTCACTGCTGGCTTCTAATTCCAGCCTCAATAGTTTATATTTACTGAACTGCTTCTCTCAGCAATTGTCATTCTGAGAGGATCTGTCAAGCAAAGATCTATCTTTTTATATATCTATATAATTATATCTGTATAATTGGATATGTTCTATAGATCTATATCATTAGCTAGTTGTATGTAAATACACAGTGAGTGTGTAATCAGTCCCAGTGTGTATATAATCTGCTCTGACTCTCTTCAGTGGGTCAGAGATCTCTTAGGAAATTGGGACATCAGCACGGGAACAACACACATTCAGGCCAAGGGCATCAGGATGTAAAGGCCCTTATTAAGTAGAAAATTCTCATTTTTATAGATAGGGGAAAGAGAGGAAATAACATGCTTGAAGCTTGGCTAAAATTACACAATCAGTTGACATTGCAGCTGGGAATAAAATTCCACTGTCGTGATCTTTATCCTCATGTTTTAACTGCTGGGCCTTGCTTCAAGGTTAATAAAACATGCTGTTTGCATGTGATAATGTGCATAGGATTCCCACTTACCAAGCAATTTCATAAGGTGTCATATTTCATATTTTATAAGGTGTCAATATAGCACATAGGTGTTTCTCATTGTGTTATCTTGCTAATTGTAATTGTTTTGCAAAAGGCCTGCTCACAAGGCCTTGCTGTCAGCTTATGCCAAACAGGTTGGTGGCATTTGTGATTTTCTATAAAGTTTGCTGAGTAGTTGTTGTGGGAATGTGGAGTGAGTTTCATCTTGGAAAAGAGAAGGCTGCAGGGAGACCTCAGAGCGAGCCCCTGGCAGGGCCTGAAGGGGCTCCAGGAGAGCTGCAGAGGGACTTGGGCCAAGGCCTGGAGGGACAGGACACAGGGAATGGCTTCCCAGTGCCAGAGGGCAGGGCTGGATGGGATCTTGGGGAGGAATTGCTGTGTGTGAGGGTGGGCAGGCCCTGGCACAGGGTGCCCAGAGCAGCTGTGGCTGCCCCATCTCTGGGAATGTTCCAGGCCAGGTTGGATGGGGCTTGGAGCAACCTGGGATAGTGGAAGGTGTCCCTGCCCATGGCAGACAGGGGTTTGGAATGAGATGATTTTGAAGGTCCCTTTTCACCCAAATCGCTCTGTGGTTCTGTGCACGTTTGGAATAGCAGAAATGTTTCTTATGAAAAACATTACAACATTCAAATTATCTGCTCAAAACCTGGTAGCCTAAAGCAGAATGTCTCTGCACAGAGGGCAGCTGCTGGTGCTGGAGGCCTACAAAGCTTGTCTGCATTGTAGGGCTTGCCTGGGCTGCCTTGGGATTGCCAAGTAGCTTCCACACAAGTGAGATCCACATGGAAGTCTGGAGGTGGTGGTACCAGGTGTCACCCTCGAGGGCAATCCTGCTGCTCAAATTTGCTTTTTTAACTCCTAGATTGATCTCATACAGAATGAGAATTGCTTCATATGTTATATTAAAAAGTTACATTAACTCCTCTTTCTAAGGCATGGGCATAGCCCTGTTGTAGATGATGGCAGGGAGGCAGGCATGGCTCGTCCTCACTATTTCTTAACTGTGCTCCCAGAGAGCAAACTTCTTTTCCCTTTATGGGTTGGCACTGCTGCAAAATGCTTAAGAACAGGAAAAGCCCAGAGTAATCCCTTTCGCTGTGGTAAAAAGATTTTTGGGTACTGAAGATGAAACATTATGGAACTGAATGTGCGTGCAAGAGAAAAAATAAAGTGTCTCTAAATATATTTTTTCATGTAAATGCAAATCTTTATGTAATTCATTCCATAAACTGGCAAATCAGTATTTGGAATGAAAACTTTCTCAATACTATATATGTAATTTTAGTCTTTAATAGTAAAGTTGATGAGTGTTAGTACATGTTTCTATATAATTTCAATGTTAGCTATCAATTTTTGCTGGGGAAAAATATGCAGGCAGAGTCAGTAATACTTAGTCAGCCTTTTTCTCCCCCCATAGTGTTCTGTTTTTGTAGTCAGTAAATTTGACACACCAAAACCTTCCCCTACACCATCCCCTCCACACTGGCCATCAACCCAAAAGAGAGGGAATTCAGTCGGTGTTGGATCCATAAGAGGGTTTCAAACAGTGTTTCGTGTGTTGCAGCCCTGTTTTGTTGGTGCGAGTCCAGCCGTGGTGTCTGGTGACAGAAACGTGTTCCTGTCTGATGCTGCTGGAGTTGATGTCAGTGCTGAGCACGGAGCCAAAGGGCAGGTGCTGACATAAAACAGCTCGTCAGCCTTGGCAGGAGCTCGAGCCCCGCTCCAAGAGGGAGCAGGGACACTGGGTTCTTTCAGCTGAGGAGGCATTTTCTGCTAGTCAAGATAATGAAAAGTTTTGCCTGTGGCACGCTTGTTCTGGGGATAGGACTTCATTCCTCAGCACTGCCGCTTTCCTCAACGCTTCATCATTAAAACTGCCATTTTAATAATGTTCGTATGGCTGGAGCTGGTATTGATGCCTCAAGATAAGCTTATAGAGCACTTTCTGTAGTGAAATCCAATTTTCAATTGCTCATAATATTTTTTCAGACTTCAGTTGTTTGTGATGAAACTTTTCATGCTGAGTATCTTCCTTAGGCTCTTTTTTTTAGATTTTTTTTTTTTTTTTAAATTTTTTGGCACTGCTTTAATTGAAAACAGCTCTTCTGTTTCTGAGAATGAGGTTAGGGAAAAATGTTACTTAACCAATGCTGAATTCTTACATCTGTTTTATTGAGGAGTTTTAGAGCCTTCATGCCTTGGAGCAGGCCCTTGAGATTTGGGAAGGGGGGCTTAGGGGAGTGAAGCTGTGGATAGAGATGTGCCATTTACAATCCCTCTTAAAGTTTACTAAATCTGGCCAAGATACAAGGTCCCAAAACTTACCGTTTGCATACGTTGAGCAGAAACTTGTTGAAAAACTGGCAGCAAAATTGTCTGAATGTTGAGTTTTCATGAAGTGTGTTCCACAGAGCGTCGTGCCAGTGAGGCTCGGGATGCAGCAGCCCTCGTGAGGTCCATGAGCCTGTTCCGTGATCCAAGGGGGACTTTCCCTGCTTCATCCAGTTGCTGGTGGACCAGGTTTCAAGCAAGAGGATTAACACTCAGAGTTTCCCTCTTCCTTGGTGCAGCAGGTAGCGTAGAGGAAGAAGTTATCTCACACAAACGAAATGTTACCTCTTAAACGAAAAATAGAGACATGCTGGGTTAAAAAATAATGTTCTCATTGCACTACGGAGAGGTGGCAGGCTCCAAGGAGTGTGACCAGATCTTCTCAGGAATATAGGTGGCAGACAGAGCATTCCTAAGCTGTGTAACTCCCGAGTTTTTCAGCTGTGCTTATGTTAGGAGTTTTATTGTTTTTGAATGCTCTCCTGAATGCTGATAGAGAAGCTGTCTGGAATTGCTGCTGGTACCAGTGCTGAGGTGCTTCACAAGTTTGGAGGACTGAAACTTAGGTCTAGGAGGGAAGCAGCAGGTCTATGCTGACTTTGCTGTGCTAGCTACTCCTTAGTTTTGTATGGGAGAAGAAAGAGGAGGTGGGGATGTCTTATCTGGCATGTGAGCAGCAGGCTGGAGAAAGAATAAAGTAATTTTTTGACAAAATCACAGAATCATTGAGGTTGGAAAACTCCTCCAAGACCATTGTGTCGAACCCGTGCCTGATCCCCACCTTGTCACCCAGCCCAGAGCACAGAGTGCCGTGTCCAGGCATTCCTTGGACACCTCCAGGGATGGGGACTCCAAACTTCCCTGTGCAGCCAGGAATTCCTTCCCAAGATCCCATCCAGCCCTGCCCTCTGGCACTGGGAAGCCATTCCCTGGGTCCTGTCCCTCCAGGCCTTGGCCCAAGTCCCTCTGCAGCTCTCCTGGAGCCCCTTGAGGCCCTGCCAGGGGCTCTGAGGTGTCCCTGGAGCCTTCTCTTGTGCAGGGGAGCACCCGCAGCTGTCCCAGGCTGTCTTCATAGGAGACTTGAATGGCAACCTTGATTTGACCCCCTGAGTGATGGCAAGAATGATCTCTTAAGTCCACCAGCAAGGAATGTATCTTGTAATGGAATTGGGGTATGTCTTGTCATGATCTTTGCCATGGAAGTTGGACTGCATACATTTAGCAAGTAATGAAACAGAAAGAGGAAAATCGTCTTGTGGTTTGGGCAGTTGAGTCCAGAAAAACTTTAGGTCTTCCTTGCCTCTTTGCAGTTTTATTATATAATTTTTAGGCTGTTAAGCAGAATGTTTTAGAGGAAGACTTTCCCAGAAGCCACTTGATCTTGTTCCTCTCATGTCTCAAGAAACAGGTGAATTGAATGGCTGCAGTCACAACAAGCCAACAGGAGCAGTGTGCTAAACTCACTAACTGATATAAAAATCTAACTGCCCTGGAAAAGTAATTTCTTGTATGCCTTGACCTGTCTAGCAACTTTACAGGTCACTTCTTTCACTGGTTGTCTGGATTTCTTCCTCCCCTTCCCTCCTCTGTGTGTGGATAAAGTTCTCCTGAGGGTCCTACATCAAAAGCATTAGTTAATATCAATACCCTGATTAGCACTATTTAAAAATAATCCTGCCAAGACGGTTATTTTGTAACATGTTCCTATGTTTCTGCCTCATATTTTGCCTGGTAGAGGCGACAGACAATGTTACTGGAAGTTCCCCTGTTGGTTGAATTATACACATTCACTGTGTTCCCTTGCATTCATTCTGACAAGAACAATAAGGTGCCAGGATGGTAAGCTGGGCAAAAGCCAGAGGAGTTTTCTATTAAAAACAAAAATAAATAAATAAATAAATAAATAAATAAATAATAATTTNTTCAAGCTTGCACTTAGTTTCCCAGGTTCCAAGTAGTCACAATACTGTGGTGTTGTGCCCTTGTATAATACTATAAATCCTTTATTTATTTTTTCTTGATATTGCGGTCACATTTGCAGCTTCAGTTATGCTGGACCGTCTTCAAATGTGCAGCAGGAATATTGTTCCTTCTCAGAAATTGTATCACTTGTGTCCAAAGGAGTTGAAATAGCTGTTGCCAGCAACAGGCCAGGAGTTGGGCTAATAAAAATGTGAAGATTCCTTGCTTAAGATGTTCCCTTCCTATCGTTATTTTTAATATATTTCTAAAAGTGAATTAATGATTTATTAGAGTTATTCCCAGCCTTATTTGGCCTTTTGTTTCAGGAGTGTATTATGTAATTTGCTTTACTTAATTCTTCAAGGTGTCTGTCTCTGGGTATGACTACTACTCATACTCCAGTTACATATAATAAAAATGTCATCAGGGATTTCCAGCTAACAAAGCTATTCCATGCTTCAGCATCTCTGGGCAAGTAAGAGAGGTAGACCCCATCTGGAAATGTTAGATCTATCATGGACTCATGGAATTGTTAAGGTTAGGAAAGACCTCAAAGATCATCAGGTCCAACTGTAAATAATACATAACTGTAAATAATAAGTAATATATATAGTTATAGGTAATATGATTTCACTGAGTTTACAGGTATTGACTTTATTTTTGAATGTTTTGTAGTTTTTCAGATTGAATACTTTTTTGTGGGCATCTTTATACATTTCTGATACCTCTGTAGTGTCAAAAGCTTTCAGGAGGATGCAAGTCTGCAGCTGAGCTTCATGGTCTTGGGAGAAGACGATTGTCTCCTTATTTTAGAGTTCAAAACAAGAAAAAGAGTTATAATGCAATAGATGGGGTTCCTGCCTTGAGGAAAGCTTGGATCATTTCAGATGTCACAGTAAAGATCTCCTGAGATCTAGTGATAAAAAGGAAGATGAATAGTTTAAAATGAAATAAACACTGTTTTCGCAGTGAAATGAGGGATATGCTTATTTATCAATCGATGCAATTTAGTGTTTGCAATCTTTCTCAGTTCCATGACATTTGAAAGGTCGTGCAAAGTATTGGAGCTGGGATTAATTGCAGGAAGCAAACTGGAAAAGACTTTAAAAGAAAGGAAAGAAAAATGTGTGTATGTAATTTGGCTGGGCAACAAAGGAGACCTGACTGTGCCTTTTATTTAAGGGCTGTAAACACTGAACTGGGGCAGAAATGTTTTATGGTATTACATAGAACCACTTAAAGGAGTAAGTAGATGAAGCTGAACAAAGTAATGCTTAGTTGAATATTAGGGAAAAAAATCTTAACATTGAGGTTTATTAGATTATGGAACACTCTTCCCAAAGGATGTGGTTCAAGCTCCATTACGAGTCCCTTAAAATTAGACTGGATAGAATAACAAGCTGTACTGGAGGAAACACTGTTGCATGGATAGGGGATGGACACAGTTGCCTAATACATCTTTGCATTTCACTCGCTTCCATGATTCATTTCCTAAAAAACTGCTTCCAGAATGTGTTAATGACATCACAGCCCCGGCCACTTCAGACTCATCAGCGCTTCTCTGGCTTTGGAGGGTTTATGTGGAGATTTCCTGGGCTGTCTTTTCTCCAGTGGCTCCTACACCCCAGCCATTACCTGCGGCTTTCCTGTCCTGCTGCAGTGCTGGGAGCAATGGGGACATCAAAAAATGGAGTGCTCGGGATGTATTTTAAATGTGTGGGTACACAGAGACATGAGCTTGGCAATTCCTGGAGAGGCTGTGACCAGGAGTGGTGCAGGCAGGGAGCTGGTGTTGCAGAGCTTGGCTCCACAGAAACAACTACCTTCTGCTGTTCTTGGCAAGGAGGATGAAATACTGGTCTCCCTTACACAATAGTGTTATTAGGTGTGAAAACCCTCAAACAATTAAGTCATACTCAGTCATGTATTTCAATGAGCCAGTTGAAATCTGTGAAATATAGAGCAGTTATTCTGTTGCAGTGATTTGTTGAGAAGAAAATAACTTGGTTTTTAAATCACTTCTATAATTCTTTTTAACATTTAAAAAAGTAATCTAGAACATGCACTTAATCTTTCTATAGCATTTCAGTCACTTTCCTGTAGTATTTAGGAATTAAATACTTAAAATATAGTAGTAAAGCAACTGAAATATAACACAGCACCTGAAATAAAGCCCATGGCAATCATCTGTGTAAATTATGTGACATTGACCTTGCACTACGGACTAAGTGGTAGTTCAATGGGATTTTAAGCCTGAATATGCAGTTCCAAGTGATCACACATTTACTCTGATACACATCATGTGCCATTCCTGTGTTCCAGACGAGAAATAGAGTCTGGATGGACTTGTACATAGCTGTTGTCTCAAAATGCTTTTAAATTTAGCGTCTCCCACGCGTGAATTCTTGCTGCAGCCTGCTGATGACTTAGAGAGCAGCTAGCCTACCAGTATTTAGAAAGATGAATTTATTTTGCTAGACTGTGTGATGTCCAGAAACTATTCATTTATAGCTGTTTGTAAAACTTCTATGTCTCAGGCTAGTTTGAGTTAATTCTGTAAGTCCAGTGCTGGACAATGAAGAGCATGAAAAATACTGCTGAAAATTAAAAGTTGTTATTTTTGCCATTTGTATTACCATGCCAGGTGAAATGTTGCAAAAACCTAGCATTTATGAGAACTTGTGTCAGTTGAAAAAGTTACTGCAATTAAAAAGTGACTGCAAAAAAAAAAAGTTACTGTGGTATTTAGGACAGTCATTTCTGTGCTTCTGGGTTTTATAATTTCCCTACTTAAAGAGTCAGTAGTCACCAGATCGACTTTTTCAATCAGGGGTTGTAGTTTGTGTGTAAGTCAGTGTGTTTATGCTACAGATGAGTTTGATGTTGCTCGAGAATGGAATATTTAATATGCAGGTTCATAAACCACGTAAAAATGATTCCGTATTTCCTATACTTCAGCTTTGCTAGTTTCTTTCTGTAATGAATCCTCCCAAATCTGCAATAGGACTTCCCTCTGCCTTTTTTATAGTCTTTTAAGCAAGTATACCCTGTGTTCCTCACAGTTTGCAGTTTAAGTTCCTTAACTAAAGATCTGAGATGTTGAAGATGTGCTTTATAAAGTATAAAATGCCCCTGATACAGCAGTTGCCTCACTGATCCCCGCTTATGATTCCATGGACCTCTTTTTCCTCTCCCATTCATTATCACGTAAGATCCCCGTGGCAACTTGAGAAATTGCTTGCATGGAAAAGTAATCATAGGAAAGTATTTATGTATTTTTAGCTTTCTTCTAACACAATGTAGCAGCTGGAAACAAGGACAGGAGCCAGCACGACGTGAACTGCCAGCTCTCCATGGGCCACCAGAAAGTGTTCATCAGACCACAGTGTGAGAACCATTGAACTGACTTAAGAAATGTGACACACATAATAAGCGTTAAACAAAAAAAACAACGCTCAAGTTCCCACTGCTGCTGCTTGACTGTAATAAGAATTAAACAGTAATTGTAATGGTTTTTAATAATACGTTATTTACTGGGTTTGGTGGAGGAAGTACATGATGGTATCAATTAGATGCAGTGAAAATGCCTTTTGCTTTAGTTCTTCATCATCTGTATTTAGTGATGCCTTAGATGCTGTTGCAGCATTGGACAATCTTCTGAATGCTAAAAGTTTCAAAAATAGGAAAGCAGAATGTGGAGCTAGGATGTGACCTGGATGTATTACTAACCATAAGTTAGATTTGTTCTGTTTTGGGCTTTTTTTGGTGTGGTTGGGTTTTTTTTCTCATATTTAACACTAGTTTTGCCAACTTCTGTAGCCTCATCTATTTGTATTCTTTCCATTTTTGCAACAAGGGAGCAGGATTGTCGTTTTGGAAATGTCAAAGTGACAGGGGGAGATCAAGAGATCTTTTGAAGATCTTAATGTCTACTAAAACTCTTATTTTGTCCAATTCAGTCTCAAAAGTGGTCTGAGGCTACACCTCAAGTTGGTGCCCTTGGCAAAATAATTTCAAAAGCAATAAAAAACTCATTGGGAGGATGCTAAATACATTTGAGAGGACATGGATTATGTGATGGGGAATGAGGGAAGGATCTGCCCTCTTACCAAGCTCCAGTGAAGAGAGACAGCAGCATAATCAAAAAGGCTTTGCCAGTATTAATTGCAATTTAATGCCTATATTTAAACGCAATGAAGGATGTTCAAAAGAAAGCTTGAAGTTCAGTGATTACTTAAATTGAATTTTTCAGCTACTATTAGATTAAAAAAACCCCAAACAATATTAATTTCCTAGAAAGAAACTTGGAAATAAGTAACTCCAATTTCCCCAGCATTAATTTAATGCTCTGTCCAGCATGAGAAGTCAGAGAGTTTGTCTTCTGAGGCTTGACACTGAAGGTTGAAAGGTGAATAATACATGTTTTGTAGAAGAATTACAACTAGTTTAATAACTAATCCAGGAGAGCTCAAAAATCAATTATAGCTCACAGTCTATTGATCTGCTGACTTAAAATAATGGTAGACAGTGTTAGAAGTTGTTGACTATAAGTTGCAATGCTTTATATGAGTGTAATGAGTTTTTAGAGTACCTTCTGCAATCTTAGTTTCAAAATGTCTTTAAAGTCAAACTCTTAAAATTCTTCTTAGTCTTGTGAAACTATAAATAAGTGCGTTTAAACTTTTCTCAAAGTAGGTACAAGCATGAACCTTATTTGTATCTCATTGTGTAAGAGACGAGGCATTAGGGTGAGATTTCTGCAGAGTTGTGTTTGCATCAAGTAACAGTCAGGTGAAAGAAAGTTCTGTTTTGATGACTGTGTCATAACTTCATTTTGCCATTAAGTGTTGTTTCACAGACTGTCAAACTAGATTAAAGTCCTGGGTTTGTTTTTATGGCTGTAAACTGTGTTTCCAGCCATCTTACAGAAGATCTCAGCTTCTCTGTTGCAAAATAATATAATTTGCTCTTATGACCTGCTTTTCTTGCTCTGCCTTACATAGAGTTGTATGAGCAGGGGAAAAAAACCTGTGGTGGCTAGTTTAGTGGAAGAGAAGGGCAAAAATGAATCTGTTCATTTGGTTTTAAAGGTAAAAGCAGTCAGTTCCTTATCAAAGCATTCAAGTAGTTCCCAGAAATAATTGGCAGAATTCTACATTTCTGTAATTGACAAAACTTCTAGCAGTGTGGCTCCATGTGGGACTGAGTCAAGAAATAAAGTTGTATCAGCTCTGAATCCCAGAGCTAGTCAGGCTGGAAGGGCCCACAGTGGGACATCTGACCCCACCTTCCTGCTCCAGCAGGGCCATCCCAGAGCACAGGGCACAGGATTGTGTCCAGACAGCTCTGGAATATCCCCAGGGAGGAGTTTCCACACGTGCTCTTCAAGATTGTTCAGGGCTGGGCACTGCCCAGGGCAGAAGTTCTGCCTCCTGTGCAGGGGGAGCTCCCTGGGCTCAGCCCCTGCCCGTGGCTCTGGTGCCATCGCTGGGCCCCTGGAGCAGAGCCCGGGCCCTGCCCGGAGCCCTCCCTGCAGCCAGGGGCAGCCAGGGACACCCAGGGCTGAGAGCCCCTCTCAGCTGGGGTTCCTCTCGAGGCTGAACAGCCCCAGCTCCCTCAGCCTTTCCTCACAGGGGATACTCCAGGCCCTTCAGCATATGTGCCACTCTCCACTGGACCCGCTCCAGGAGCTCCATGTCCCTCTTGTACTGGGGAGCTCAGAGCTGGACATGAGAACAATGGACAAATATTAGAGAAGTGCAGTTAAAAGTAATTCTGCAGAAAACAGTAAATTGTATAAATTAAATAAGAGATCCGTATACCTAAACATTTGTCTTGTTTTCTGCTTGGATAGAGTTGCAGTCCTGGATAATGTTGATATCATCCTCATGTTTTAGTTGTTGCTAAGTTGTGCTTACACTGAATCACAGACTTGTCAGCTTCTCATAACTTTGGAAGGAATTCCTCCCTGTGAGGGTGAGGAGGTCCTGGCACATGTTGCCCACAGAAGCTGTGGCTGCCCCTGGATCCCTGAAAGTGTTCCAGACCAGACTGGACAGGGCTTGGAGCACCCTGGGATAGTGGAAGGTGTCCCTGCCCTTGGCAGGAGGTGGAAGGGGATGAGCTTCAAGGTTCCTTAAGGCACAAGGAACTGGAAGGGAGCCCAGCCAGGACAGCTGACCCAACTGTTTAGGAAGGATGTTGAGCCACTTGAGCGCATCCAGAGGAGGGCAACAAGGCTGGTGAGGGGCTTGGAACACAAGCCCTGTGAGGAATGGCTGAGGGAGCTGGGGTTGTTTAGCCTGGAGGGGACTCAGCGGTGACCTCATCGCTCTCTACAACTCCCTGAAAGGTGGCTGCAGCCAGGTGGGGGTTGGGCTCTTTCACCAGGCAGCCACTGACAGAACGAGAGGACACAGTCTCAAGCTGCGTCAAGGGAAATACAGGTTGGATATTAGGAAAAAGTTTTTTACAGAAAGGGTGATAAAGTACTGGAATGGACTGCCTGGGGAGGTGGTGGAGTCACCGTCCCTGGATGTGTTTAAAAAAAGACTGGATGTGGCACTCAGTGCCATGGTCTAGTTGAGGTGTTAGGGCACGGGTTGGACTCGATGATCTTGAAGGTCTCTTCCAACCCATGCATTGTGTGAATTCTGTGAATTCTGTGAACTGGTTGAAGGAATATCCCATATCCTGTTATGCTCAGCAATAAAACTGGGGAGTATTGGCCACGGGTGGGTGGACACTGCTCAGGGTCTGCAGCAGGTGGTGAGCAACTGCATTGTGCATCACTTCCTCTGTGTATTCTTTTACCATCATCATTATTATTATCATCATTATCGTTTTCCCTTCTTTCTTGGTCCCATTGAATTGCCTTCATCTCAACCCACAAGTTTTGCCTTTTCCCTCAGTTCTCTTTTCAGAAAGGAGAGGATGATTGGCTGTGTGATGTTAAACCACAACAACATTGAAGAGACTGTTTTAGGGTTATAGATTATTGACTTCATCAGGCTTATAATTAGGACCAAAAACGTAGGGTACTGTAGAGCCTTTTCAAGACTTTATAAATCTTCAGAAACAGTTTGCCTCATGATGCTGTTTCCGGTAATCTACCCTTCCCTCCTTTTCACAGTTTAGTGGTTTAGTTTTAGGAACCCTAGCTTTCTTTTGCAATCTTCCAGAGATGTAGAAAGCTTTACAAAAACATCTGGGATTTGTATTTCTTTTGTGATATATAAAAAAATGACGAGAGGATAGAAGTAAAATAAAAAAAAATCTCAATGTGAAAGAAATCCAGTCTATATGTTGAAGCATTTAGGCAAATTTCTCTTCATGCCTCTGATGTTGCCAGGCAGAACCAGTACTGTTGCAGCCATCTGTGGCTATCCTGTTGGCTTAATCAGGAATTTTCACTGAATCATGGAATCCTCGGATGATTTGGGTTGGAAGGGACCTCAAAGCTGATCTCATTCCACTCCCTGCCGTGGGAAAGTACACCTTCCACTAACCCTGGGTGCTCCAAGCCTTGTCCAACCTGGCCTTCATCCCTGTTAAACATGGGATTTTTTCCTTTTTTTCTGTTGGGTTTTTTTTCCCTGTCATGTTCTGAAGAAGCAGAATCGGAAATATTATTCTGGCCACACTGTATCAGTGTATATTCTTCTAAGTTTTGTCTTAACTTCAGATCTGAAAAGAATATAGTAAGGAAAGCTTCTAAGGGAGTGCAGCACAAGTTACTTTGTTTTGCATGTTCAAGAAGTTACATACAGTTTTGTAATTTTGAAAAATGCATAAATATAAGATCAGGTTTATCAAAGTAATATTTCAGGTATTGTGAACATACTACTACATACAGCTAGAAACTGCCTCTCTGTCCTCCCAGGCTCTTTACCTGTTTAGCATTTTAATCTGATGTTTATGATCAGAAACAATATTTTCCTTTAAAACTTTTTTAACTTGAGTATGTTGGGAGCACCAGCCAATCCTTAGCACCTAATGTGACACTGCCCTTTGCCAGCAAAAGGAATTTCATGAACCTGTTACATGGGATTGGTTTTCTGGAGGACTTGCCAACACACGAGAGAACTTCAGGAGGTTACTTGTGTCACAATGTGCAGATTTCTCTTGGACATAGTGAACTAATTCTCCCTGGTGGAACATTCAGATTAATCACCAGTGTTTTGGCCATATCTGTCTTTTCATAACTATTGAGGAAAGGCAGATGCCAGCCACAAAAGGATGGGGTGGTGGAAAACTAAAAATGAGAACTATACTAAAGTTTAAGAAAAGAAATGTGCTGAATTTTAGTTTATTTAACATGTAATGATAAATGTACAGTTATTTCAGGGTTTTTAAAATAGTTTCTTTGCATGTTACCTCTCTGGTTAACTCATATGAGCTTAAAAGCTAAGCATCATTTGTTCTGATAAGGACAGTGGATGAAAAACATGATGATAAAGGGTTATTAATGTAACATTAAATTTTTGCTAAGAAGGCTGCAATTATAGTGCTTTTTATTATAAGAACTCTCTCAAGCTGCTTAACACTGAGTGGCGTTAGATCCCTTGCCCATGACATGGCAGTAATTGCCCTGCAATTGTCCTAATGAGGGAGCATTGGTTTGTTACATAATCTGACTGTATAATTCCGTTTGAAGAAAAATACTCATTGGATGTCTTGAAATTTTGTGGGGCTAAGAGTACTTGAAATTCTTTTAATTGGTTGTACTTCAATGTTTTGCATTCAAATGGCTTAGAGGTTTTTATCATTTACACCTTGAATCTTGCAGACTAGAAGAGTGGAAACTAAACTTTCCTAATTTTTCTGTTTCCTTTAAGAAGGTGTGTTGTAATTAATTTTTGATTTAGGCATTAATTAAAAGAGGAAATAAGGATTTACCTTTTTTTACGTAGAAGCAACTATTTTTTTTCCTGTATAAATCAAAGCTTTGACCTGTTAAATGAATAATTTGATGAAATGCTCAGTCTCTGCCATAAAATTTCAAGATACACTTGAAAAAATGAACTGCTAGGCACGCATTTGGGGATGAATCTAATACAGTGTGGTTGGGAGGAGCTGCTTCTTATCCCCTTGGAATGAATGTATCAAGAGCCCAGATGTGATAAATGTAGGGGTTTTGTCCTTTCCGCTGACTTTGGACCCCAATAATGCTGAGTCTGCAGCATCTCTGTTTCAGTTTTGGTGCTTTTCTTAGTTTTTTTCAATGCTGTGATACAGTCCCATGAGCAGTGGCAAGGATATAAGGACTAATGGACTTGCAGGACAGGGATGAGGGGAGTCCTTTAATCCCCGTCTGATGCTCCTTCTCCTCTAATCAGTATTTGGGCAGGTAGCTGGTCATCTGGGTTCACCAATGCTCCTGTAATTAGGAACAGGAATTTCAAATGCAGTAGTTTAATATTGGAGTTAATTTGTTTTAGTGCTGTAAGTATGAAAATGACTCTGCATTTGAGGCTCAAACATCAAAGTTTTAACAGTGTGATAATGAGAGTTTTTTCAAGCAGCCTTTGGGGACATTACATTGGCTTTATACATTATGCCTTACTACTGGAGCTGTGCATGCACAGCGTACAGTTGTGGAATCAGAGAATGATTTGGCTGGAAGGACCTTAAAGCTCACCCAGTCCGACCCCCTGCCATGGGCAGGGACACCTCCCACTATCCCAGGGTGCTCCAAGCCCCGTCCAGCCTGGCCTTGGGCACTGCCAGGGATCCAGGGGCAGCCACAGCTGCTCTGGGCAACCTATGCCAGGGCCTCAGCATTGTCACAGGGAAGGATTTTGTTCCAGTGTCTAACCTAAACCTACCCTCTAAAGAAGCCTTCTTTATTAAAATATGACCAAACCTCTTGTTGTTTTTTTCTCTGCAGCTGGCCTGTGGACAGTGTTCACGCTGGGTGGGGTGGGCAGCAAAGCGTCGGCGCAGCTGGAGCAGTGCTCCCCTCTGGCCAGCCAGAGCCTGCTGCTGCTGCTGGTCCTGGCCAACCTGACTGATGCTCCAGACACCCCAAATCCCTACAGGCAAGCCATCATGTCCTTCAAGAACACACAAGGTTTGTATCTGTTCTTACTTCTGAGCCTGAACTGATGAAACAGAGTTTTAAATTGCTGTGGTTGCTTAGAGGTTCTCTTTCCAAGATTTGTTGTCCTTCCTGCAAGCCCATGGAAGAGCAGTAATAGCGTGTTTTCATCTGGGAGTTTTGAGGTGGAATTCCTCAGCTGCTGGAACTTAACGGTGGGCACAGAGGGAGTATACTTTGTCCTTCTGTCTTGAGAAATACTAGAAAGCTTCATAATCCTGGTCTAGTTTACAGTTGGGCTGGAAGTTCTTAAAGGTTTCTTCCAACCTTGATGATCCTGTGACTCTATAATTTTATAAAATATAAATATAACTGACTCATGAGTAGATTGGTTATCCAAGAGTCTGCAGGAATCCCCTAAAAATTTGTGGCACTTTTTATCCTGGAGTCATGTTCCTTAGAGAGAAGGTAAATAATTCAATTGCCACCTGGGTTTGCTGACTGTATTGTTGTATTTCAAAAGTAAGAAAAAAGTGTTTAACATAAGCACTTCCATGAGTTTTGTTTGTATGGGAGGTTTCGGAGTTGTTTTGGTGCTTGTCTGGATTTTGAGAAGGCACGTTCCAGTCTGTGTGTCAGGTAACTGCAGGTGCCATGTGGCACTGACTGGCGGAGGGTTTTGTTTGGGATGTGGGAATGCCCTAACACAGCTTGGGTTATCTAGACAGCTCAGCATGCAGCCTGTGCTTTTCACAGAATCACAGGATAATTTAAGTTGGAAGAGCCTCCAAGTCCAACCATTTCCCCAGCACTGCCAAGGCCAGCACTACCCCACATCCCCAAGTGCCACATCTACAAAGCCTTTAAATCCCTCCTGGGATGGGGACTCCACCATTTTACATTTGTACTTTATCCATGCTTAAATGAGCCACGTGGTTTTACCTTTCATTGGCTTTGTGCAGACTGGCAGTGTGCACAGAGCTCAGGAGCTGTGTGACAACCTGTGAAGCCACAGTAATATCCTGAGTTATGCTCTTTCTTCTGGGGAGTTTTTGTATTCCTTTATTCATTAAGTTTTAACCAGGTTGCGTTCTAAATTAATTCACCATTACCTAGGAAAATTTATTGTGTTGTGAGGGTGGAGGATTGTTCTCATAAGAAGAATTCTGAGTCCTAACATGCTTCTTTGATTTATTGGATACCATTTACAGGTGGTTGAGATCAAATTGTTGATAAAGTTTTTGTTTTGTTCTGTCTTTAAACTGCAAGCTTCCTTTAATGTTTCAATTTGGTTGACTTTGTTTCATGCCACTGGTAGCCAGTAATGTATTTCATTAAAGCGTGCTATACATACATCATTATAAAATTTTAAAAGAACCTATTTTATGTCAAATGTAGCATGAAAAGCTGTATTTTCTCTACATGTGTATGTTGATAGAATGACTTATTGTTTCCCAGAAACTTGTTCCCACTAGCAATACTCATAATTGAGCTTAAATTTGATTTCTGTGAACATTCTAAGGAGTTCGTAAGAGGAAAGTAATGCAAAAAAAAGAGGCTGGTTGCTGTCATAATATATACTATAAAAGGAAAAACTGGCATTTTTGGTAAAGTAATTTCTATAATTTAATTGGGACAAAACTAGAAGAATTCAGGATGGGTTTTTTTTTTCCTACATGGTCTAGAATAGTTTAATTTTTCTGTTGGTCAGTTTAATGTTCTGCAGAATAACGCAGGATGTGCTGCTGTTGCTGGTAAGTTTCTTTAATTCTGTTTAGATTTTTATTTTTCTGGGCTTCTTAGTATCCTTTAATAAAACTGATAGTGAAATGCTGTAAATCCCAGTGGCACAGCTTAAATATCCACAAAAGTGAAGCTGCAAAGTCAGTGGGTGCTTCTCAGCTAACGACCTGTGGCACCAAGGACTGAATTATTCTGATTTTGCTGTCTACATCCAGGTTTTCCCTCCTGAAGGGAAATTCCTGCCCGAAGCAGGAAGGTTTTGAACCAGCTGGTCCATAGTCGTGGTCAGTGGTTGAGGAAAGGCAGGTTGGGGTCTCTCCTGCAACCACGGGTCCATGGTTTTGGGACAGGCAGGGTTTCCATCGTCGCGGGGCTGCATCTCTGTGTGGTTCCCAGCTCCAGCAGGCAGGAGTGCTGCTTGCTCCAGGGCCTCCTGCTGCCTCCTGCTCAATGGCTGGAGCTGTCCCCGCCTCGTCCTAGCCAAGAGGAGCTGTGGCTCCCCAGCATGCTGTCTGCTGGGCCCCACAAAACCAATGGCAGCCAGGGCTCCTGCAGGGCTCCTGCACCACTTCCAAGCAATTTTCCGTCCAAAGTGGGTGGAAATGTTGTTCAAAATAAGTGACGACTGCCATGCTCTTCTGTGCTGAAAGCTACTTAGCAAACTTCGATAAGAATATGGGCTAAAAATCATAGAACCAATAGAATCATAGTGTGATTTGGGTTGGAAGGGATCTTCAAGATCACAACTCTCCTGCCATGGGCAGGGACACCTTCCACTATCCTAGGTGCTCCAAGCCCCATCCAGCCTGGCCTGGATCACTGCCAGGGATGGGGCAGCCACAGCTTCTCTGGGCAATCTGTGCCAGGCCCTCTTCACCCTCACAGGGAAGAATTTCTTCCTAATGGCTCATGTAAATGTCTCCTCTTCCAGTTTAAAACCCCTCCCCCTTGTCCTATCATTGTTTGCCCATGTAAAAACCCTCTCACTCTCTATCTTTTTCAAAAGCCTCCTTTAGGTACTAGCCTTTTCTGTTTCCACTGGGAATTTCTAGACCTTAGAGGGCTGTGCAGATGGACATTTTTATTGAAACTGGTAAAGGTTCTGTGAACAGAAATCTGTTCTATTTTCACTTCCAGCTCTGGCACAGAGTATATTGTGATCATGAACAAGCTGCTGTTATTTTGAGAGATGTCAGACAATATGATGTGATGTTTAACATCGCTTAACCCACAAAACTCCCCACCACACACCTCTGAAGTCCTGACGCCTGTGTTTCACTGAGATATCACGATAATCTTGACCTATGCACATCTGCCCTTCATGGCAAGAAACAGGTGGATGGGAGATACTCCACCTTAATGCCAGAGAGCTAAACCTGGAAGTTTGAGGTGCAGGGCTTGGAAGTATACTGTTAATATATTGGTTCCAGAGAAGACCTTATGGCTGCCTTCCTTCCAGCAGCACCTGGGATCACATTCCTTCTTAGCAGTGGCAGCCATATGGAGGGACAAAATTGCTTTATGAAAAAAGGTGAATGTTTTGTGCAGGTACTGGGGTCGTACTCAAGCTCATATGGGAGGACAACCTCAGCTTTTTGGCACAACTGAAGCTTTGTGAGACCCTGTTATGGTTTATGACTGTTGGTGATAAGAGTCATGTGTGATTTTTGTTTCCTCCTTACTGTGGTGTATTAAATATTTCCCCCAGAGATTTTATAAAGTTAACAAGTAACTGAATGATAAATGTATTTGTTCAAGATTTTCTTTTATTTCTTTATTTCAGATAACACTGCTTTTTCGTCATCAAGTCCCCATGCTTTCCAGATTAATTTTAACAGTCTATACACAGCCTTGTGTGAGCAGCAGAAATCTGATCAAGCCACTCTTCTCTTGTACATGCTTCTGCATCAGAACAGCAACGTGCGGACCTACGTGTTGGCACGGACAGACATAGAAAATCTGGTGAGTTGTGCTCTGCCTGCCTTATTCTCATCACAAGGGACTGGCCCCGCAAGCTTGGGTGTCACCAGCTGCCAGTGGCCTCTGTTCTGCAGTGGGAGCAGTAGGTTCTGGATCACTCATTCACCAGTTGTAGCTCACTGACTCATTTTTGTTAGATCGTATCAGGAGTGTGGTGCTAAACATGTCACTGCAGTCAAGGGTGGTGCTGGTAAAGCTACAAGACCATCTTGGATTTCCTCTGTGCTGCTATCATGACCCAGCTCAAACGTGCTCACTTCTGCATGGTGTAGAGAAACTGGTAGCAGATAGCATTCTATTCATTATTTTATTTATTTATTTCAGATACTCAGGCCAAAAGGTTGCACAAGCTTCCTCTGTGCTTTCAGGAGTAACAGTTAACAAAATGAGCTGTAACTGGACTAACATGCCAAATGTCTTTAAAGGTTGACCTAAGACTGAAACTCCTCAAGGAGCAGCTCACAGATTTTATAGAAATACAACTGTAGTGCCTTTTTAGCAGCTTAAATAGGATTGTGGTTAATGGCCAATATAACAGACACCTGGTATGGTTTTTGTAGGTTATAAATTAGCTTATGCTCCCCACTTTAGTAATGTCACAAACCACTTTAACAAATCTTACTTATTAAAAAGCATTCCTTTAATAAGATAATGGCTGTCTAGGGGAATTGGTAACAGAATAGAGAACCCTTTCCATTTTAATATTTGAAATCTTGCCAGGTAATTAGATCCCTTGCCTGTTTGATGGCAGATATGGAGTGAGTTTGGTTTCAGTCCAAGTTCTAGCAGATGTATTGCTAAAATCGGAGTTGATAGACGCCACTGTTGGCAAACTAGGGTGAGATGGTTGATGCTGAATTGATTCAAGACTGAACTCCTGTGTCGTCCGCTGCAGAGTATGTAGGCAAGGGCTGAGTCATTTTGCATGAATTCTGTGAACAAATGGTCATGTATAATTTTTGGGGCTGCTGGTGTGTGATATGACAAGTTAACAGCTGCTAACCACAAGAATTTACTGTATCTTTAGAATCATAGAATAGAGTGCCGGAATGGTTTGGGTTGGAAGGGACCTTAACACCCATCTTGTCCCAACCCCCTGCATGGGCAGGGACACTTTCCACTATCTCAGGTTGCTCTAGACAAGTAAAGATTAGGTGTGTGCATTGTTTTATAGTTATGATTTCTGATATACTGTTCCAGAAAAACAGTGCAGTGCATCTGTCAAAACAAGTCCAGATGCAAGTACTCAGATGCTGTGCAATGTGGGATATTTTCATATATTATCACCTTAAAAAAAATAGTCAGAAAACCTTAGAAATTATCAGCAACTTTAAACACTTCATGGGAAAAGCTGAAAAAATTCAGGAAAGCATCACCAAAAAGTCAACATCATGTTTTCATGGATCTTTTGATTTTTTTTTTTTAATACCAACATTTGAAACTGCTCTTATTTTGCTCTTCATGCATACTGTTGCTTCTTTGTGATCTGCTGACAAGTTACTGACATCTTTGTCCAATTCTCTTGTTTTTGTTAGGCCAGTAGATAAGGAGGAGTAGCAACCAACTGAGAAGAGCAATTTTAATTGCTCTGTAACACAGGCTGAGTCAGACCCAAAAAGAATTGGGAGGGCTGGGAGGGCTACTGGACAAAGAAATCATGACCTCCTAACTACAGTCCTATGATGAAAAAGGTTAATTCAGTCTTGGGCTTGAAAATGAGGTAAAGAGACTTGAGTATTGGAGCTGATTATCCTTCCC
>WEIT01022001.1:6180-22735 GCA_013389985.1 Dryoscopus gambensis
GGTGGCGAGCGCTGTGGCTGCACCTGCGGGGGATGCGGGCCTCCGACCGGAGGCCGCAGGCGGCTTGGCACGGGGTCTGGGCATCGCCGGCCCTGCCGCCCCGGGGGTTCTGGGCTTGCAGAGCTGCGCCTGCCGGGGCCAGGAAGGTAGAGCTCGTCCCCTCCGCCCCGATCTGCCTTGAAGGCAGGTGTTGGTGATGTTCCTGGCTTCCTGGCCCTGTGGACCAGGAAAGTCTGCCCCTGCGAGATGTCTGAGCTACGTTCTGGTGTTCCCCCAGTATAACCATGCCAAGCCAGGCTGAAGTGAGTGAGGAGAAAGGGTCTTCATGGCAGGGAAACCCACGCGGTCTTCCCGAACCCTTGTGTCTCATCAGTACTCAAGTATCCAAAACCAGGTGTGCCATGTTAAATAAATACTGTTTGCCTCTGAACAGTGACTCTGTACCCATAGTGAGGAGGTGCATGGTAGCCAGTCCTGTGCATCCCCTCAAGCATGTGGAACCAGCAGGTGTTGTGCTCCTCAAGACGCTCGCTGTGCAGTGCAAGCCATCTGTCCCAGGAATGGTGATGGTCTTCCCAGTCTCACTGCTGGCATGGCCTATGGTGCCCAAGGCTGGCCTGAGTGCTTTGGGAGCTCGTAGGATACATGTGCAGCCTCTTACTAAGGTGTGTGAGGGTTCATGGTCACATACCATTGAGTGTATGTGCCACATCACAGTGCTGGCTCTGCCAGCACCTTTACCTTTTCCCCTGGCTACAGCTGATGTAGGGCATGTACCTCTGATACTTGTACATGTAGCCCAGCAGCTGTTGCTGTGGGGTGATGGTTGTAGGTGTGCATATATGTTAATTATTTCCTCATTTGCTGAATTTGAAATTAATGGAAGGAGTGTCAGTACCCCTAAGCAGTCTTTGTTGTCCATTTGGTTTATTGTCATCACCAGAAGAGCTTGTCCCTTGCAGCTGTGGAATAACTGGGATATGATGTACTGGAGTATGTCCACCAAAGGGCTGATGGTTAAGAGACTGCAGCATCTGTCATAGGAAGAGAAGCTGTGAGTGCTGGGACTGTTCAGCCTGGAGAAGACTCCAGGGGATTTCATGAGTATGTGTAGATACCTAGTGGAGGGAGTAAAGGAGACAGAGCCAGGCTCTTCTCATTGGAGCCCCATGGTGAGACTAGGGGCATTGGTGACACACTGAAGCACAAGAGGTTGCATTTACATGTGAGAAAACACTTGTTTTTCCTGAAGGTGGTCAGATGCTGGCACAAGTTGCTCACAGAGGTTGTGTAGTCTGCATCTTGGAGATACTGAAGCCTCACCTGGATGTAGCCCTGGGCCGTCTGCTCTGGTTGATGCTGCTGGAGCAAGGGTTGGCCTGTGCTCACCATCTTCAGCTCTTTTATGCATTTGGATCGTGTTGTCAGAACACATTATAACCTGGGTGCCCTTTGTCATTATGGTGAGTGTTGACTGTTTTATACACCATCATAACATTAAGGAAAAAATGTGGGGTGCAGATTGAAGGTAGTGTTGACCTAGTGACTGTTACCTTCTCTTGCCCCCCATACTCCTGCCAGCACCCCCTGGATCCAGGAAGGCAAGGCAGGGAACGTGATACGCTCCTTCAGCACAAGCTGGTGACTGCTTGAAAGCTTCAGCAGTGATCAGAATGTGCCACACATTTAAAATTGAGTTAGAGAAGATGGGATTGTCTTGTAGCCACTCGCTGCCTGCCTGCCAGCCAATTTAGAGCCTGCCTGTGAAAGGCTCCTTTTACTAGAGCCTGCCTGGGAAACTCCTCTCAACCCCTGAAGGTGATCAAGGGGGTGGGATGTAGGTTGAGCAGGAGGTTCCCGTGTGGTGTAGTCTCTGTGACTGACCTTTCCTTTTTTAAAATTAAAAAAAAACCTCAACAAACAAAATCATCTTTAAAAAGAAAAAATTGTGCAGTTTTTAAAACCACAGGCCAGTCAGCCTCACCTGAATCCCTGGAAAGATGATGGAACTGCTCATCCTGCAGTCCGTCTCCTAAGCATGTGGAAGACAAGACAAGTCATCAGGAGTAGTCACCATGGATTCACCAAAGGGAACTTGTGCTTAACCAATCTGATTATCTTCCATGGTGGGACAATTGGCTGAATCGACAAGGGACACCGGTGGATTTTGTCTACATGGGCTTTAGCCAGGCTTTTGCCAGTGTCTCCCATGATACTCTCATAGGCAAGCTCAGAAAGTGTGGGCTGGGTGAATGGATGGTGAGGTGGATTGAGCACTGGCTGAATGGCATAGCTTGAAGGGTTGTGGTCAGCATCACATGGTCAAGTTTCAGGCCTGTCACTGGTTGTGTCCTCCAGGGTTCAATGTGGGCCCAGTATTTTTTAACTTATCTCTCAGTGACTTGGATGAAGGGGCAGATGCCTCCTCAGCAACATCACTGATGGCACAAAGCTGGGAGGAGCAGCTGATATCCCAGAGAGCTGTGCAGCCCTTCAGAAGGACCTCAGCAGGCTGGAGAGATGGGCAGAGAAGAGCCAGCTTATACTCAGCAAAGGCAAATGCAGGTCCTGCACCTGGGGAGGAATAACCCCAGGCACCAGTACAGGATGGGAGCCGACCTGCTGGGAAGCAGCTCTGCAGAGAAGGCCCTGAGGGTCCTGGAGGATGACAAGCTGTCCATGAGCCAGCAGTGGCTGGGCTAACAAGGAAGACTTTTGCAGTGTTTCCATTTTCAAGGATGACAGCCGCTGCAGAAGCAGATCGAGTTGTTGGCTGCATGCCAGGCCCTGAGAAGGTGTGTGCTAAGACAAGGTGCCAAACCTGCCAACCCCAAATTCTCCCAATTCCAGTGGGTTATTGTAACCATTTCTATGTCCTGGGAAGTAAAAAAAGTCTTACACTCTCATGGCCTTCAGCAGAGACTCTGCAAGATGATGCTGGGAAATCTGTCTTATGTAATTGAGTAATATTTTAAAATATAATAAAGTAGTAGACTTGTAACCCAGAGTGTACTTCCCTGATGTATTCATTTGGCATCTGTGGTATTTATGCCAGCTATGCAATGTGTGCATGTGTGTTTGGGTTTTGTTTGTTTTTTAAAATGTGAGTGGCATTATTTGAGGATATTTTCCCAATTGAGGTAAAGGAATGCTTTTATTATGTGAGTAGTTACAAGCAGACTGGGTAGGGAAAGGACTTTGGCGCCTCCAGGAGGGTAGAAATAATGGTGTTCAAAACCATCAGCTACCCTTCTCTGCTGTATTATCCATGACACCTCGTATACTGGATGTGGTTAGTTATCCTCTACAGCAGTGTCAGTGGGATCTCAGAACCAACCCAGAAAGGTGTCCTGCTGGCTGAACTTCTGATCAGTGTGAGGCACCAGCCCTTCTGCAGAGGTTGCAGTGTGCTGTCCTGACAGCTCTTCACAGCAGTTGTTTCTAGAAGTGCTTGGTGACATGTCTGCAGGGATGCAAGGATTGATCCTGGGAGCAGATGTCCCCAGCCAGAGGTGAGGTGAAGGCCCTGCTCAGAGTGCCCTCCCTGCTACTTTTCACTGGCCTGTTTCCTAAATGTCAGCTGTCCCCACCTCGGCTGGGCTGGGAGCTCTCTGAGGAAGAGCTGTGCACAGTTGTCCTCTGGGAGCCACACAGAAGGGTCAGGGTGGAGATGGGTGACTCCAGGCAGAGGTTTTCCTGCTGCCAGCTGCTGGGAGGAGGACGTTAGCTTCATATCGGCATTTGAGGGAGAGCCTCCAGAGCAGCCTCCAGACCCTCTCTGGTGTGTGGGCTGCCCTCACAGATTGCATACACAGACATCCATGGTGAGACTCGCTGTGGCACAGGGCTGTCCCCTATCAGCTGGCATTAGTTGCTGTGATCTCATGGCTTTCTTAAGAAAGTGCATCCAGGTCCTAATGGCTGATTGTAAAGCAAATGGCTGGGAGGTACCTGGGCAGTGAGCCTGGTGGGCTGTGCAGGTTGCAGGCTGCAGCGCCATGCTGTGACCTCCCACGTATCACTCCGTGTGTGGTACCACAGTGGCTGATGTCTCCCAGGGAAGATTTCCTCCTCATGCTGCAGAAGGCTTTGTCTTTGGCACACAGGTGTGGGGCGCTTCCTGGCACCCGCACAGCTGGGAGGGGGCGGTTGGTGTGAGCTGTGCTGGGTAGAGCTGGGACGACAGGCAGTGCTGCCGGGAGCACGGATGGAGGCCGAGGGGACACTTACCCCAGGGACAGGCAGTGTATCCACCCCAGGGGGGCAGGTGAGTGTCTGTGTGACATGGGTGAACTTTAAACCATGCCTTTTGGATAGTGTGAGAAGGAGGAATAAATAATGGTAACTTTAACCAGAACTATGCTTTATTTTCAGAGCTCATCGAGTGCTGCTGAAAATAGCTCAGACCTTGACGAAGAGCCTCTACTCAGAAAAAATCACCGCCGGTTCGTCATCTTCCCCATCCAGTACCCAGACATATGGAAGATGTATAAGCAGGCTCAAGCCTCCTTTTGGACAGCAGAAGAGGTGAGCCCTGGGCCAGTGGGTTGGCAAAAGGCAGTCACACCACTGGGGTTCTGATGCATCTTTCCTAGCTCTGCTGCTGGCTTCTGTGCTGCAAAGGTTGGAGTTAATTGCCTTGAACGTGAGGTGCCAGCACCAAAGCAGAACTCCCTTCATCGACAGTGGCAAGCAAGCTGCTTCCACAGGGTAATTCAGCAGAGCTGTTTTAGATGCTTAGTTTAAGATGAGTGTCCTGGGGTACTTCTGGTTGTAGTGAAATCCTAAGTCACTTTGCTCTGATTTGTGGTCAGATAGCTCCTACCCTGCTGTGGTCTCTGAACCTGCAAGTAACTCCTTGCTCATGTAAGATGCTGTTCCTTAATATTAGGCACCTCAATTTCCAGAGAGATGATGTTAATCAGGGACACTTGCTAAAAATGTGTTTAGCTGACTCCTGATTGCCCTGGTGAGGTGCTTGCCCCATGTTACAGTGCAAGCTCTAAGCTCTTCCCCAAGGTTGCTGGTTAGCTAGACCTGAGCA
The DNA here is from genome assembly GCA_013389985.1 of Dryoscopus gambensis. Taxonomy (NCBI): domain Eukaryota; kingdom Metazoa; phylum Chordata; class Aves; order Passeriformes; family Malaconotidae; genus Dryoscopus; species Dryoscopus gambensis. The sequence continues at coordinate 11,225 of WEIT01022001.1, forward strand.
GTGCTTGCTATGCTTGCAGCAGTGCAGGCCTCTGAACACTGCACTGCTTTGGAGGGATCACCTGCCAGGGGAGCTGGTTGTTCCAACTCAAAGCTTATGCACTCTTGGCTTGTTTGTGAGCAGTGGTCTGCAATTGCAGAGCAGTGAGATGAAAGCACTGGCAGGCTCTAAATAGACCAGAAAGCATCATGGGATACTGAGGAGCAGCTGTTTGTGGAGGTGATATTTCATTGCCTGCCTGGGAGGCTTGCTGCCCTGTTGCAGCAGAGCTTCATTTAAACCATTAAGAAAAAGCACTTGAATTCCTGCCTTATCAGCACTTCCCTTTTACTATGTTACTGATTCCTTCTTACACTGTCCTACCATCTCTGGGTCCTCTGCATTTTTAACATCTGACTCTACTGAAGTGCTGCTTTGGTTCAGATCGTACAAACAAGCAAACAAAAAAGGCCCATGTGAAGGAAGCTGTGGTTTTCTCTCATAGCTGGGGTTTGGTGTGATAGACAAGAGCAGTTGCACAGCATTTGCTCCGTACTGTTCTTTGGCAAGATGGGGGCTGAACACCTGCTAAAGGCAAAAGTCCCATCAGTCCATCTTTTGACACACTTGGGTGTAGCTTTTTTGGAGTATCAGCATTTATTTCAAGTAAAGTTTAAGTGTCTCAGAATGAGCTCTGGTTACTGGTGCATGTTCATACTTGTGACAAAAAGATACTAATGCTTTTCAAAATCTCATTTATTTATTCAATAGACACTGTTTTTTATTCCAAATTACAAAAGTTAAACTGTGAAACAAGTACATGATGTTACTGTTGCAGAGACAACAGAACTGCAGTGTATCCGTTGTCTTTTACAGTCACATGTATTTAAATTCTCTGCATGTAAAGATTTGAAAGCAAATGCCAAAACTCTGCCTCGTTCACTTGACTGGGTTGCTTCTGTTTTTACAGGATGACAAATGCTGAAGGACAATAATGTTTTTCTTTTTTCTTTTCATTAGGTTGATTTGTCAAAGGATCTTCCTCACTGGAACAAACTGAAAGCAGATGAAAAATACTTTATCTCTCATGTTCTGGCATTCTTTGCAGCCAGTGATGGAATTGTAAATGAAAACCTGGTGAGAAAGACTTACGGAGCGCTTGAATACTTAGTCATGTTACTCTCTTATTAACTTTCCATTTTGGCTTTTTCACATTAAGGCATAGGTTTATTAAATGTGTACTTTGTTTTCCCTTCCATCTCACCTTTGTCAAGTGAAACAAGCAGCCTGTTCTTCTGGGAGCAGCGTTTGAGTTAAATTGGGTCATCAGGACTCCAAATCACATCACTCTGGGACACCGTTTTTAAGTTCAGCCCCTGCTTGGCTGTGAGATGAGCGTTTCTGAACGACTTAATAGAACCACACGTTTTTCTTGTACTCATGTTAATTGAAAAGTAGGGAATACAGACCATGGCTATGATATATATTCCTCATTTTGGTAAAATCTGTTTTGTTCTCACTGAATGGCATTCTAGAATCTCTTAGGGCTACAGGTGGGTGCTGCTAAAAAGGTGGGGAATTCTTCCTGATGAGATCTGTTCTGGGCTGGTATCTATCTGCAAATATCCAGTTTAAATCTCAAATGTTTATAACATGTAGAAAATATGTGCATGTATTGCATGAACATGCCTTATGTCACGCTGTTTATATTTTTAATGATGAACAAAAAGTCTGAGGCTTTGTTCAGTGCGAAGTGTTTAGTATTGCATTATTTTTCTGTTCTCCTGTGTAAGTGTGCCCTCATGCTTCAGCTCTTAGGTGTATTTACTACTTTATTTTCCTCTGCACCACAGCTATCCTACTGACATGTCTGTGAACAAAGTAGGACCAAACTGCTCCCTTGCTGCCTCTGTAGCAGAGACCTATTGTCTCTCCTGTTAAGCTCAGAGTAGTATCGTGCAGGACTGTTCTACTGTACTCACTGCTATGCTTTCTGGTTTTGGTAGGTGGCACGTTTTAGTCAGGAGGTGCAGATCCCAGAAGCTCGTTGTTTCTATGGCTTTCAGATTCTCATTGAGAATGTTCACTCAGAGATGTACAGCTTGCTCATAGACACTTACATCAAAGATCCCAAGAAAAGGTAAACCTCTGGATGCGTTACAAACCTGTGGGAGATCTGTCACTGAAGCCAGTGGCACTGCTGTAGGGCAGCAGCAGCTGTCTCCTGTTTCATACTGACTTGCTGGGGGAGTTGGGGAAGGTTCCTTGAAGCTTTCAAGGCCTGCATGCTTGACCCCAAAATGGAGAGGAGTATTACTGACCAAGGCTTGTTGTGGGAGTATCAGAAGGTTAGTTAATATTTGTCTAAATCTTTTATTGCTAGAAGTGTGGACTATGTGAAATGTTAAGGGTTAGATGAGCTCCTTGAGGTTATTGTGCTCCTGTGGTGCTTTCTCTCACATCAGCAAAGGATCAGCCCAAGGAAATGGAGTGCTTGTGATCAAAATGGTGTTTCTAACGTACAGGGGTTATGTATTGCATCCTTTCAGGCTTTTTGTTGTCAGTGCTTTTTAATAGAACTTGAACTGCTTATTTTTGAATGATTGTGTTCTATGGAGAGCTCCATTACCTTTGTTGTCTGAAGAACTTCCTAGTCCAAACAGTAATACATTTGAAAAGCAGCATTTTCCCTCAGAGACTCCACCATGATGATGGTCAGGCAGAGCTTGCTTTCCCATGGTCGCATCCTGTGTTGATAATGATGGGAGAGCTGCAAGGTTTCCTTTCAGGTGTTCAGCATGGGAACAGAGTCTGTGCATGTGGGAGTTGTCCAGTTCCTTTTGTGGAGTTGGGCAAGATGAGGTTTTGCTCCATGGATAGACTGAAGTGGCTGGCTTCAAGTCTGAGAGGCCTGAGAGTCTGTGGTCTGGTGGGTGAGCACTCCTGGGGTGGGTTGTTTGAGTTCACAGCTTGCCTCCCCTGAGCCCCTGGGTTTGTTGCCTTCTGCACATTTGCCTCCCTCTGCCCCTGTTATCAGAGATCTCATCACAGTTTAACCTGGCAGGCAGCTAAACACCACACAGCAGCTCACTCACTGCCTGCCCCCACCCAGTGGGGTGGGAGAGGATTGGGGAAAAAAGTAAAACTGGTGGTTTGAGGTAAAGGCAGTTGGATAGGACAGAAAAGGAAAATAATAATAACGATATACAAAACAAGTGATGCACAATGCAGCTGCTCACTGCCTGCTGACTGATACCCAGCCAGTTCCCAAGGAGCAGCCCCTGGCCAGCTTTCCCTTTAGTTTATATTCTGAGCATGACATCATATGGAGTATCCCTTTGGCCACCTGGGTCTGCTATCCTGGCTGTGTCCCCTCCCAGCTTCCTGTGCCCCCCAGCCTGCTCACTGGTGGGGTGGGGTTAGAAGCTGAAGAGTCCTTGACTTCGTGTAAACACTGCTTAGCAACAACTAAAACATCAGTGTGTTATCAACATAATTCTCATTCTAAATATGAAACACAGCACTGTACAACAACTAGGAAGCAAATGAACTCTATCCCCAACAAAACCAGGACAGATCATCACCCCTTTGGGGTGGGAATGGTCTCTTACTTGGGTTAGTTCAGAGCCTTGCATAAATGGGATCCTCTGTCTGGTGGAGCTGGAAGGGACAACCAGGACAGATTTACATAAATCACTATTTTGATGTTTTGTCTATGTTTTGTTCTATAGGGATTTCTTATTTAATGCCATTGAAACAATGCCTTGTGTTAAGAAGAAAGCAGACTGGGCTCTGAAGTGGATTGAAGACCAAGAATCCACTTTTGGTGTGTAGCTTTTAAAAAACTTGTTTCTGTTGCGTATATTCTGTTGTTGATCTTCTGTGAGTAAGCTGCACCCCGGGAACATGAAATGAAATTCTCCACAGATGTAGTGGCTTCTGGGTCTCTGGTTTAACTAAAGAACTAGCAGTAACCTTCTGGTGAGCATGTATGTTTTTATCTTCAGCTAGAGAAATACAGTAATGGCAGTGCCCCCTGAAATTGTGTTACGAAAAATGCGTGTAGATTTCTCTGTCTTTTTTTGTCTTTATACTGAACAACCCTGGTTTCCTCAGTTTTTGCTTGTAGACCTTATTTTCTAGTTTTGATTATTTCTTCTAGCTGGTTCTTATTTTGTACTTGATGTTCAGAACTGGGCAGCTGAAGTCTTTCAAGTGCAGGCGGTTTTCATGTTCATATTCATATAGACAAATTCATGGGGGTTTTTTGTAACTGAGGCATGACTGAGCCTGGCCAAAAAAGGTGCGAGAACCATCTCTTTCTGGTGTTTCTGGCTTCTAGTTTTTGTATTTCAGAGCTGGGGCACTGGCTCAGCTTCCATCAGCATGGTGCAGGGCATCCTTTTCAGTGGTCTGCATTCTTACAGTGTTGACTCTGAAGGGTGTGCTGTAGCTGAAATGCATAATGGGTGCACTCTGGAGAAGTTTATAAAGCAAACATCCTCTGTATTTTGAGAAAGTGTAGGAGATGGAGAGATTCAGCCTGGTGAACAAAAGAAATCTGAACATCATTCTTTTGAGGTATCTGTTCACAGCTCTTTTTGGAGAGGGGTTATTTTTTGTAGCTGTACATTGTTCTGTTCTGGTGCTCCCACTGCCTCCCCAGTCTGGCTTTGCTTGCTGTGTGTGGAGCCCCTTCATCATCCTTTTGTTTGGCTCCCAGCAGTGTGGGGTGTGCCAGGAATCAGAAGGTTCCCTAACTCAAAAAGCAGTGAAGCCCCTGCTCCCTGCCCCCAAACTTCATGCATTATATCCAAATACGTAATCAAGCTTGTGCTTCATTATACCTATATTTTATGAGTAGCCTTTCTCCATTCTTCTATAGAAATAACTGATGAGATTTTTAGTGTTGTCAGAAAAATTCTTTCCTTAATAACTTCTGTGATACTTTTAAGTTGGTATTGCTCTCTGTGCTTTTTTCCTAATTTGAATTTCTTCAGATGAGCCAGCAGTTGGTATTTGTATCTCATAGAAGAAGTGGGACATCTGGCTATTTTGGGTTATTTTATTAACAAAATTCTGTGCAGTTCTTATTGGGAAAAGGCACCAGAACTTAGTGTAAAAGCTCTTAATGTTAGGACGTACACAATGAAGTTGTGAAGTTGTTTGAAGTAGTGTACATGGAATGATGTGTCTTCACTAAACAGTCAGATGGTCTTGTAGTCTGAAGAAATACATTCATCTAGAGAACAGGGAGAAATGGGACCAATAATGCCTTGCTTTCCTTGGATTAAAGGTGGGATAGCACGAATAGTTATTTGTGTCTTGACTTATGTTCTGTAGTCTTTCACTCTCATAACAATATGATTTCATGTAGATTCCCAACAAGAAGAAATTGTGGGTTTAGGTTTTTTGTTTAATTTATATGAGATTGACTATTTTCTGTATTCTGTCAGTTAACACAGCTGCTTTCCAGCCTTTCAGGAGAAAGAGGTAATGGAGCACTAATGTCTTGGCCACTTTGGACAATTACATTCTTTTTCTTCTGATGTGTGTCAGTTTCAGTGGGTGCCCTGGTTCTTCAGTTCTGCTGGGGTTGCCTATGGCTGAGTGCTGTGGGGTGTGTAGACCCTCTATGGCTCGGGACCTGCTAAAGGATGTGGTCAAAGACAGCATCTGATGCTGCAAAGGGGATTACTCCTCTCCAGCATCACTCTGTCTGATGCAAATGGTGCATCTTGCTGATGAGCAATACTGCAATTTGTGTCTAAATGAAAAATGTGTTATGTTAAACAGGTGAGAGAGTGGTTGCCTTTGCTGCAGTGGAAGGCATCTTCTTTTCTGGTTCCTTTGCTGCTATATTTTGGCTGAAGAAGAGGGGCCTAATGCCTGGACTGACTTTCTCCAATGAACTTATTAGCAGAGATGAGGTAATGTGGCATGTCCTACACACTGTTTGGGAAGAAAAGTGAGTTTCCAGGGGAAGGGCAGAATTATATTCATGAAGAACCTGTAGTGTTGACAGAGAACGGGGAAAGAAGCAGACTTTTACCAATAATTATAGAATCATAGAATCATTTAGATTGGAAAAGACTTTTAAGATCACTGCCACTGCCAAATCCACCACTAAACTGTGTCCTTAAGTGCCACATCCACATGTCTTTTAAATACCTTCAGGGATGGTGACTCAACCACTTCCCTGGACAGCCTATTCTAATGCTTGACTGCAATTTCCATGAAGACGTTTTTTGTAACATCCAATCTAATCCCCTGCTTGATGCAACTTGAGGCCATTTCCTCTTGTCTTGTTGCTTGGGAGAACCTCACTACAACCTTCTCTTAGGTAGTTGTAGAGACTACCTAAGAGGTCTCCCCTGAGCTTCCTTTTCTCTAGCCTAAACATGCCCAGCTCCCTCAGCCAATCCTCAGAAGACTGGTGCTCCAGACCCTTCATCAGCTTTCTTGCGCTTCCCTGGACACGCTGCAGCACCTCAATGTCCTTCTTGTAGTGAGAGGCCCAAAGCTGAACTCAGGATTCAAGATACGACCTCGCCAGTGCCCAGTACAGAGGGACAATCACTGCCCTGGTCCTTTAGCCTTGCTATTCCTGATACAGGCCAGGATGCCATTGCCTTCTTGGCCACCTGGGCACACACTGGCTCATGCACAGCCACTGTCAACCAGCATCCCCAGGTCCTTTTCTGCTGGGCTGCCTTCCAGCCACTCTGCCTCAAGTCTGTAGCACTGCATGGGGTTGTTGTGGCACAAATGCAGGACCTGGCATTTGGCCTTGCTGAACCTCATACCACTGTCTTCAGTCCACTGATCCAACCTGTCCAGATCCCTCTGCCTTCCTACCCTCCAGCAGATCAACATTCCTATGAAGCTTGGTGTCTTCTGCAAACTGACTGAGGGTGCATTCAATCCACTTTACCAGGTCATTGATAAAGATATTAAACAGGAATGGCCACTGGGGCCAGTAACATATATATATACCATATGTAACATAACCGAACCCTGGGGAACGCCACCTGTGGCCAGCCACCAACTGGCTTTTATTCTCACCACATTTTTGGCCTGGCCATCCAGCCAGTTTTCTACCCAGCAAACAGCATTAATGACCATAAAGCCTGGGGCCTGCTGGGTCCCTCAACAGAAATACCTGTTTTTAAATTGAGTAAACATAAATACTGGTGTCCCAATTGTGGTTTAACCCTAGCCAGAAATCAAGCCCCATGCTACCATTCTCTCACTCCCCCACCAGTAGGATCAGGGAGAGAATAGGGAGGGTAAAACCTAGAAAGCTCATGGGTTGAGATGAAGACAGTTTAATAGGGAAAGCAAAAGTCACACACACGAGCAAATCAAAACAATGAATTAATTCACTGCTTCCCAGGGGCAGGCAGGTGTTCAGCCATCTCCAGGAGAGCAAGGTGCCATCAGGTGCAATGATGACTTGGGAAGACAAATGGCATCACTCCAAATGCCTCCCCCACCTTCCTCATTCTTGCCCCCACTTTATATACTGAATATTATGTCACATAGTATGGAATACCCCTTTGGTCAGTTTGAGTCACCTGTCCCAGCTCAGGACAGGTGTTGTGTCTCCTCCCAACCTCCCATGCACCCCCAGTTTCCTCACCAGCATGGCAGTATGAAAAGCAGAAAAGGCCTTGGTTCTGTGTAAGCCCTGCTCAGCAATAGCAAAAACATCTCTATATTATCAACCCTATGTTCAGCACAAATCCAAAACACAGCCCCGTACCATACTTGAAGAAGACCAACTCTACCCAAAACCAGCACACCAGCCAAAACCAGCACACCAATGCATACAGTATTATCAAAAAGGTGGATTTTTTTAGATTGAAGGGAATGTCTGTTTTCCTGTGCTGTGAGGAAGGCAAAGGCCCAGCTGCTCGAGGAGTAGGGTGGAATTGCATGGGCCCCAACTGCAGGGCAGGCTGGCTGGAGCTAGGACCTGGATAGTGTGTGACTCCTGAGACTTGCTGTGCCTCAGCTGCTTTAGGCAGGTTTAAGTGGGCTCCAAGTACCACTTCGCATCTGCTCCTGGTTGTGGGTCCCAGAGCTTGCAGACCGCTGCCTGCATCCATCACTGAGCCAGCTGTGGCAGGTTGCTGCAGAAGCAGCAGATACCACTCCTCTCCATGGTCTTGTGTTGCTGCACAGCAATAGAATCTCCTGGGAGGGGGCAGCTACAGATCTGCCTTTGAGGAGAGTGCTTCTTAAGATGTGAGGTGTCTGAGGGGCTGCACGTCAGCACACCAAATGTGACAGGCCATGTGCTTACAAGTGCCCCTTCTTTTCACTGCTTCCTTCCTTTCTTTTTCCTTGCTCCCTGCAAGTTGGTAGCTGTTGTTTATGGCTGGGGACTGTGCACTGCACTACTTACATCACTGTCAGCGCTGAAAAAGTGGAAAGACCAGTTTCGTATGCAGTATAAACATGCTAGTGGTTGTAACTTAGCAGAGTTGGTCATAAAGTGTAAAGAGCTTTTTCATAATGGAAGTCATTTTTGTGGGTTAGATAAGCTGCTTTGATATGACGTATCTTACGATATGTCTTTAAAAGACACTTTTGAAGAAAGTGATATGATGAGTAAGGAAAAACAAATAGTTCTTCAGCCTTTACCTTCCTTGTGTCTTCTGTGAGTCATTATGAGCTGATCCATTTGAGCGAGGCAGGATTTGTTACAAGGATCAGTTGCAGGTGAGTGAGTGTAACTGTACTTCTCTGCAGAGTCGAGCATCAAAAGACTAAAATTTACTTGAGCTCTGCTGGCATAATTCCAACTGCAGTGCTGTTATGAAGGTTAAAGCTTGGTGCACAGAGCACCTGCATTGAAACCTAGTGGCAGTAAAAAGAATCCACAATGGAAAACTACGAACTTTTTTTTATGCACCTGGACAGATAAATGATTAACGCTCAGTGTGTTTTTGAGCTGCAGGCTCTGTTCCCAGGCTGTTCTTGAGCTGGTGCATCTCTGATACTTAAAGGTGCAAAACTGGTGGGAGCACCAGTCAGCAGAGCAGACTGGTTCATGGGAGAAGCCAGGCACGTCCTGCATCCTGCTGGTGATGGTGCCCTGGATAAGACCATGGGAAGCCTTGCAGCATGCAGCTAATGCTGTTGCTAGAGGGGGGGATATTTCCCAAATTCTGTTATTTCGGGGCTGTTTTATGACCTGAATCACAAGGATTTTGTAGCCTTTCCAAAAAAGTTTTCACAGAATCACAGAATTGCTAGGGTTGGAAGGGTCCTCTGGAGATCATCCAGTCCAACCCCGCTGCCAAGCAGGGTTGCCTGGAGCAGGTGACACAGGAACATGTCCAGATGGGTTTGGAATGTCTCCAGAGAGGGAGACCCCACAATCTCCGTGGGCAGCCTGTTCCAGTGCTCTGTCACGCTTGACATAAAGAAGTTCTTCCTCATGTTCAGGTGAAATTTTTTGTGTTTTAGTTTATAGCCATTGCTCCTTGTCCTGTCTCTGGGCACTACTGAAAGGAGCCTGGCACCATCCTCTTGGCACCTACCTGTCCTGGCTTTAGCCAAAGACAGGATTAATTTTTTGCAGTAGCTGTGAGGCAGTAGAGCCTGGAGCTGTGTGGGCATGGCAAAGACCCTAATGTTACTGGGTACCGTCTGAGGTCATTGACAGCCATTGACAGTGGGGAAAAGGGACCCCCTCTCCTGCTTTTGAGAAGAGGGGCATTCCTTCCAGTGGGAAAAAATGTAATTGGAAAGATTGAGTTGGTATTTGTCGCAGGCTTTCCATGTAAATAGTTTCTTTGTCTTACACATTTTGTTATTCATATTGCTGTCACTGTTCCTTTTGTTATCTCATTGCTGTTTCCAGTAAATTGTTCTTACCCATCCCGTGACTTTCACCTTTTGTGCCTCCATTCCCAGATCGGGAAAGGGCAAGAGGAAGCTGGGGGAGAATGAGCGAGTGGCATCTGGTTTGGAAGAGTCTTGGTGGGGGTAATAAACTGGGGAATACCATTCCTAAACCACAATACCACCTTTGAGATAATCATATGCATTAATAAGATGCCCTCTCATTGTTCTCCAGACTAAACAGGCCCAGCTCCTGCAGTTTCTCCTCATAGAAAAGATGCTTCAGACCCCTCATCATTTTTGTGACCTCTGCTGGACCGTCTCCAGTAGCTCCTTGTCTCTTTCCTACTGAGGAGCCCAGAACTGGACACAGCAGTCTAGATTTGACCTCACCAGGGGCGGGCAGAGGGAGAGGATCACGTCCCTTGACCTGCTGGGCACACTCTTCCCAATGTGCCCTGAAATACCCTTGGCCCTTCTGGTCACAAGGGCACTGCTGGCTCAGTCCACTTGTCTCCACCAAGACTCCCAGGTCTATCGCAGCAGAACCGTTCTCTAGTCAGTCAGCCCCCAGGTTTTGTTTTGACCCTTGTTAGTGATAGTATTGGATTGTCTTGTAGCCTTTTGTCTGCCAAATCCTTCTGATTGTTTTTACTCTGGATGTGCCCTCTTGGTGCTTATTGGCTGTAATCACCACCTTGCTGTTGAGAGGAGAGATGGTAGTGCAGTGCTCCTTCAGTCTGGCAGTGGTGGGTATGGCTGAAGCCAGAGCATTGAGTTGTACCCAGGCAAGTTAGAAGCCGAGGCACCTCTTAGAGCAGCTGTCTGGTACCCCCTGCAGACTGTGAGGGGTTGCTTGTCTCCTGAAGTTTTCTTACCTTGGTGGGAGACTTTTCTGGAAATCCTGGAAAGGAGCACAGTTTACTAGCTCTGGTAGCTGGGTGAAATGAGAAGGAGAGTTTAGTTGGGGCAGAGGTAATTTGTTAATCTTGTGTTTGGTGACTCTAATTGGCATCTGCCTTGTTGAAAATGCTGTTGGGAGAAGCAAGGGAAGAAATGCTACTGAAAGAATTTAAATCAAGTGTCTCGAAGCAAAGAGGACATAAACAGCCTATTTTAACTCACAAGTAGTTTTGCCCATCTTGATGTAGAAGTCTTTCTGCAAAATCATCCCTGATGGGAGGTAGAGATCAGCAGGGCTCTGAGTAGGATTCCTCACAGTAGAGCAGCCCTCAGAAAAATTTTACGTGATGTCATGGTTAGACACTGGACACAATGCCAGTGCCCCATGAAAATATATTTTTTTACTAATAATGGTTGTGAGATGTGATCAGGAACAGAGCAGAGCAGGCTCAGACTTAGAAATAGGAGAAAAAAAAAACTTTAATAATCTACATTAAAGGAAAGAAACCCACAGGGAACATGAAAACTCTCCGAAACATTCCTCCTCCTCCCACCTTCCACCCTTCCCATAGTCAGACAAAACCTTGGATTTCCTGATTGGTTAACAATACTTAAATAATCAATTCTCAGTCCATCTAAGAAGAGAGGAGTCTCTCTTGCAAACCATAGTGTCCTTCCATGTGTGGTGCTCTCACCACCAATCCATGGACCGAAACTGCCCTCAGGATTCAATGACGCTTTGCCAAGTACCAGAAGCTCCTTTTTTGGGACAAA